>JAJONW010006112.1:0-40540 GCA_029582385.1 Solanum tarijense
ATTATTAGAATTACTGCGTTATGAGCTTATGGGGAACACATTCCTAGTTACTTTTAATAATCTGAATATAAATAAATACTTAGTTCAAAGCTATCTTTTTATTGTTTTTATTTTATTTCAATTTAATCCCCCCATTTTTATATAACAACTATTGAGTTAAATATTTGCTATTGACAATATTCTTCCATATTCTCTGTGGGATCGACCCCGACTCATAGTTGGGTAAATATATTGCATACGATCGTTTATATTTCTTTTCAAGAAGTATATTTGAACGTTATCAAGGCATATCTAGCTCGACTGGAACATCATGGATCTCCACTGTCCCGAAGATCATGGACATGTTGGTGGACTTCAGTTGGTCCAAATCTCTCCTCAGTGCAGCAATGGCGACCATAAGAGTCGTTACCTCCTCGTTGGCCCCTTGGCCACTCCCACACACCACTATCCTAGTCGCAAGGGCATCAATTATAGCGCCAACTAGGGTTGTCTAAAACATGCCTAGGATGGAGGCCTCAACTCTGATAGCCCGATGTTCGGCATAATGGGCTAGCTGCCCCATCCATATTAATGCAGCTTGAGTGAGAAGGGTCCAGGAAACAGCAACTACAGCAGCTCAGGTAGGCAATGTAGCAGCAGAAGAACTTGGAGTATTAGAAGGAACAACACTAGAAGTACTTGAAGGCCCAGGGCTGGAGTAGGCAAAGATTCCTCTGCATGTAATGTCTGAGGATTAACAACCGGGGCTGTATCCGCCGGGGCTTCCTTCTTCTTCTCCGTCTGATCATTTAACTATTCCACCTCGATCCTCCGGATATCAGTGGAGGATGTGGGAATCACTTTCACATCCTTCTTCAGGTCTGTAAGAACCCGAGCCCATCTGTACAGCTCAGTGATCAACACTGGGAAGAGGGGGGATTTTGATGTTGATTTGCCCTCATGACCATCTCATGTGCCATAGTCATCCCCAGATTTATCCTCGTCTCATCAATAATGCAACCCAAACAGGCTACCTTACCTAGACAGAGAATCAACTCATTCTGGGATGGCATGATAGTGCTGCTGCTGAAGCCAAACAAGAACCTTGCAGCTATGTTCAGATCATTCTTTTCAATCGACGCTCTAATCTCCAGCCACTTGGGAGTACCATCTGATATTCAATGGGGCAAACCACATCTTGATATTTTTTCCAGAGTCTTTGTCCTGATCAAATGATGGCACTCGACATCAATATCATCAGGACAATCCAGGATAGCATTAATAGCCTCACTATCACACTTGACCTTTTTTCCCCAGTAACTACATAGTCAACCGGTTTTAACGTTGCTGCCTACCTCCTTCTCTATGGTATCAAAGCCCCATAAGATGCGTAGAACTCCTGGACCCATCTTGGAATGTATGGGCCACAGGGCTTGGTAAAGATTTGAAAATTATGTGACCTGAGGCAGCTCATAATCTCTGGGAACCAGTCAATGACCACATAAGTAGACATGCGCTTATCCTGGATAATTGTCCTAAGTCCCTCAGTTTTTAGTCTATTCATAGAATTTAGGGGAGGACCCTGTACTGGTGGTGCTAGGACCACGGCCTGCTTTGGAGCTGGAGGAGGAGTAGTGATGGCCTGAGGAGTCTTGATCCTAAACATATCGTTCATCCTATTTTTTCGCAGCTCAGCCATCTGTGCTACCAACAGTTTATCATCTTCAGGCTTCGAAACTACAACCTAATCCTCCTGGTTGCTCAGCCTCACTCTAAGAAGTAGTGAGGTGGGTGGTGTAGATATCGTCACTATCGGAGCTGGCCTCTGGTGACGCATGTGCCTTTCCTTTTCCTTTGCCTTTGCCTTTGCCACTAGCTGTGGGAAGTTTGGTAGCCTTGCCATGTATGCATTTTATCTTCATTGATAGTTATCCCTTTGGCCCTCTTGTGGGGCGGCATGTCCCTAAAATCATCCTTTGGTCTAGCCATGTCCGTAAAAACATTAAAAAGAGTTACAAACATTTCAAGAAAAAGCATAGAATAAATAGTTGCAGACAGACACGCTGAACCGATTGGTGAGTCACTTAATCTCTTTGGCGAGCTAGATCGGGCTCGCCAAATGGATTGGCACGAAAATCTCAGAAAATTTTGGCATGTTGGCGATGGAAGGGCCTTTATGCGAATCACCGACAATATTCTGCGAGAAAGGATTAGTCTGCCGAAAGTTACAGTGCAATTAAGGGTCAAGGGGCAAACAAAGGGCGATGAAGGAAGACCTTCGACGAGTAGTCCAGTGCACTCGGTGAACTCATGCGACTCGCCGAAAGTTACAGAACCATTTTCAAGATAAAGCATAAAATTATAAGTGATATAGGGCACTTCGGTGAACCATTGAGTGGTTCAGCGAGCTCCACCCAGCTCGCCAAACGACCCAACGTGCCTACTTTCAACCCATTTTCTCAAATTCAACCCCGTAGCCCCCGAAAACAAAAACGAAACATGCACTTCCACAATTAAACTAGGACCCATTACACCCATGCCCCCGAGATACGCAGAATTCTCCTGGTTTGGCAAAATTTGGCCATTTGATGACTTTTGCCCTTAAGAATGACGTTAACCGCTCCATCATTGGGCAAAATACGTCATTTGGCACAAATGCGGGCTACTAAGACTCAACCTGACTAGACCCAACAATACGCAAGCACAATCCCACAATTTTTAACCAATTTTAAGACACAAAATCTCAGGAATTCAACATTAAAGGCAATACAAGAAAAATGTTTGAATTAATACCGGCAAAAACATATACAATTACGATCAGATAGGCTCAGCACACAGCACTAAGATAAAATCAATTGCATAGGAGTAAAAATTGCGTAAAATAAACTTGGGGTTCGAAAAACCAATCTTAGATGCTTATTAAACAAGTTGTAATGCTAGGCGGAAAAGTAATCCACTACGAACATAAATCCGATAACTAAAATGCGGTAAAAAGGCAAGAAATATAGAAAATACTTTGCGGGTGTGAGTTTTGGAAGTTCAAAAGTGAGGTAAAGTGAAAGAGTTTAAAAGTTTAAACCTTTGGCCTTTAAAGCCATCCAGTTCTCACCCATTCGACGACATTAGTTTTGCTCCCCAACCCACTCGACGACATGCCAAGTAGGCACTTACCTCACCGAGTTTTACAGGACCTCCAGTTAATGTGGGGATCCAAACGGTGGACAATGTCGTGATCACCAACCTGGTCATTGATTCACCAAGTTGCCCCTAGGCTCATCGAGTTTTACTGAGTCCAATTTGAAAATGTCTGGAGTCCAATAATGGTCTAGGTCGGGCTTGCCGACCGCTTTGGCAATGCGCCGACTAAACTTTTAGCTCGCCAATCCCTACCTTTCTAAAACTTTCTACACTTGAACCTGCAAAATCAACACACCATTATTTCTAAAACAAAAATAAAGTGATAAACCATTATGTTGGCTCCTAAGAAGCGTCTTATTTAACGTTATGGCACGACGCATGTCCCCACTTAAGTTGCATTACTGGGGTTTGCCTTATCTTCATAAGGCAGCCCCTCTTATGGCTCTGGGTAGAGATGAGACAACACTTGGTCCATTTGGGACCCTAGTAGCTGAATGAGCATGGAATGAGAAGTTGTCATCTGGTTCAGCATCAAGACATTCTCTCTTATCTCCTTCAACACACTGTCGTGCTCTTCGACTTTGTGTAGGATGAGTAAGAGGACCTCTTCAATTCGTACACCCTCTTGCTTCTTCATCTTTCGATACTCGTGAGGGGGAATATACTTGTGCTTCTTTTTGGACACTACCTCCAATTCCATAACTTTCTTGGCCAAGGAATCCAGATGAGTCAACAATTTGGCCAATTCTTGGTCTTTTTCTTCCTCCTTGTTGGTCTTGGCAATGTGATCAAGGAGGTGGGCTGTGTTTGCATAAGGTAGCTAGATGAAACTACTTGGAGAGATTTGGTCTGCCACTATTCTATTTTTGGGGCCAAGAACCCGGTAGAACCATTCCAGAAGCATTTTCTCTGAAATTCCATGAGTTGGGCATTGATGCAATAGGGTCTTAAACCTTTGTCACAAATCATAAATGGCTTCACTCTCCAATTGCTTGAAATTTAGGATGTTATCCCTAAAAATCTTCAATCTCAAAGGACGGTGTTCCATTGGGTCACTGTTGCTACCAGATATGCTCCAATTCTCTACTCAAAACAGTAACACACAAACCAAAACTAAAAATGAAGTTCTACTATAACTAACAAGAATTAAATTCGACTTAACTAAAGAATCTTAAACAACACCACTTCCCGGCAGCGGCGCCATTTTGATTTCACGTATCAGGACACTTCTTCCAATTCTAAGTGTCAACGATCGTTAGTCAGTAACATAAGCCAACTAAGTGAGTTAAGGTTGAATCCCATAGGGATGTGGTACATGTTTGAGATTTATGAGCCATGATTAAATATGCAAGTCAATCATAGGTAAAGACATTTACGAATAAAAGCATAGTTCAAATTAAAGGGTGACACAAGTGTCAAATATGGGGGGTTTTTATTGTAATTATTAACTACAGCAACAACAAATAACACTAATAAACAAGTAGTGAGACGGTTTCTTGGGATGTGATTGGATTATGGGCTAAGGTAGACAAATGGGTAATTGCAACAGATAGTAAATAGATGTAAATCAGTGAATAAGCTCGACTTTAGTGGGGTAAACTTTCTCTCGAACAATTTACCCCGAATGAAATTGGTTTCTCTCGAACACAAATAAGTAGCAAGTAAGAACAACCTACACTTTAGTTCATTCACTCTCTTGAGCTAAATGTGTGGAAAAGGGTTTAGGATTCACTATCTCGAGTTGAACCCATGACTACCCAATACCCCCAACCATCAAATCAGTAATCTTAGTTTTTAAACCTCTCTCGAGCAAGCCAAAAACATGTAGGTAGAGTTGCATTTGCAACTACAACCCTTTAAATTAAACCACAATTACTGATTGAAATCACTTTTAAACAGCATTTAAACTATCAACTAACAATACCCAGAAGCTAAATGAACACATAATCACATAATCACAGCCCAAGAATTTGTAGTTTTAGCTAGACATCATAAAAAGATAGAAATCATTACCAAATTGTGTTTCTATCAACTGGGTAAGATTAATTTCATCTTTACAAAGGTCAAGGTTGAAGAATCTCAAAGACCCACTTCCAATTTCTAAAAAGTTAAGATCTTCAAATATTCGATGCTAAGGAAAATATTGTCTCAATACTCTCAGTTCTAAACTTTAAAACTACTCTAATGAATGTATAAAATAAAATTATATTGATAAAAGATAACTCATACTAAACTAAGAATTTAAAAATCTATTTATAGTCGCCAAAAATATGTTGTGAAGGACCATTCGGTACAGTAAGTCGGGATCGCTGAACCACTCGACGATCCGCCCTTTGGTTAATTCCATCGCCTTTTTGCTTTGACCTTCGGCATCTTCAAGTTCTGTAACTTTGGGCAATCCAGCAATGCATCGGAGATCCGTTCGACGACACACCGACTGCTCTTTTCTGTCACCGACTTGATTTTCTCCTTTAAGGCTTGGCACACTGGAACTATAAGCGAGATCATGTCCATTCGGTGACTCACCCAATGGTTTAGGCGATCATCAGGTTTTCTTTTCTTCGTTCTTCCAGTTGCCTTGTTCCTTTTTGCTCATTAGTGTCTATGCTTTGTTCCTCAATCCAAATACCTAAAAATCAAGGATTTACATCAGTTATTGGCACAAAATATGTATTTGATTCATTTGAGGTCGCGTATGTCGTGTTACATCTAGGGGGTACCCTTGGGTCGTGACAATTACTCATGAATGGTTATGATTTACCAATTCAAGGTTATCAATGAAAAGCACCTTATCATGCTAGACAAAGATATATTGGAAATCACACTCTCATGGAAGTCCAAGCTACTCAAGGAAGGGTACTATTGCTCAATCCAAGCTACCAATGAAATTGTTTCGCCTTACCAAGTCATGCTATCGTGCAAGCATTTTATTATGCTATTTCAAGCTAACATTAGTAAAGTTACGATTTCTCAATCCAAGGCTATCCATGAAATCTACTACTCAAGCTAACGTGCATGGTCTTGTCTTACCAAGTAAAGCTATTTATGAAGGGATACCATATCACAACATCAAGCTATTGTAATTAACATACTTTGATTCATTTTAGATGAGCAAACCTTTCAACCTAGAATCATTTAATATTAAAAAACCTTTCACATTCATGCATTCATACCTTCATAAGGTAAATTATGTGGCTAAATTCCTTCCACGACAATTATATCTAATAGTCTACCATTATCATATGAGCTTCACTCTCAAAGCTTTAACATTCATAATTCATCATATTAGCTTTACTCTCAAATACCTAGTTATCAACATTCATAACTACAAGCCTTACTCTCAAAGTCCTACTTCTTACAATCATCACATATTCCTAGTTCTCAAGACCTTCTAATCTCATGCTTCATTCTTAAGCAATTCTAATCATATATTATCATAAGGGCTCAATATCAAGCATTACTAATCATGATCCATCATGTTAACTTCAATCTAATTCAATTCATGTCTATATGCTTTTACTGTCAAGCAATTACTATACATATCATTAATCCAAGAAAATCATCTCTAAATCCTCAATTTCCTTTCTCAAGGAACAAACCCACATTACTTCAATTTCATCAACTAGAATAGGGTTAGGCATGGAAAACATGTAATTTCATCATACTAACATGATTCACTATGAATTAAATAAAAAGAAATCAATATCCACTCAATTGGATCTTTAATCATTATAACCTACAATATTGGAAGGAACCCTAAATTGAATTGGGGATTTCATCTTCACAATTGGGGAAAACTAGGGACCTCTATGGATGGAAGATGTCCATGGATGAAAAGCTATCATACCTTAGTTAAAATTCCCTCAAAATCTTGAATATTGGAGGACTAGACCTAGATCGATCCGTCATCTTCTTCTTCCTCTTATTCTTTCTAGAGAGAGAATATTTGGGAGAGAATTGGGTTTCTTTTTGGTGAGTTGAGAGAAAGACTTTTCTGAATTAAGTTAGGGGTCTAAATTTCGTATATAGGTGGTCTATATTATGGTAAAATGACACCAATTAATCCTAATTAAAAACCGGAAAGACCTAAATTACCCGTAGACTTAACCACCAAAACTGCCCCTAGGTCACCACCCACCAGACCACGTTGATGGACCGTGGATGGACCTATAGTTCATCCTGGTCAAATGTGGTTTCGTGACTGGGACTTTGATCCAAACCACGGATCCCTACCCACGTGGTGTGGACCCAACCATAGGGTGTGGTTCCTGCCATAAGTCACTGCCTTGGGTAGTTTACTAGGGGCCTCTTCATGGGCCCATGGTAGGTCCTTGAGGGGTGTCACCTTGACTATCTAACATGCTAAACCCTCTATTTATATATGGTGTGTTACAAACTTGATAAGTTAAACTTCGATGTCATCCTTGGTATGGATTGGTTGTATTCATGGTATGCTTGTATTGATTATAGAACTAGGGTGGTTAAGTTCTGATTCCCAAATAAGCATATCTTAGAGTGGAAGGGGGAAATTCCATGCCTAAGAGTCGGGTGACTTCATGTCCTAAAGCTAGAAAGATGATATCCAAGGGTTGTTTGTATCATCCAGTTAAGGTGAAGGATGTAGATTCTGAAACCCATTTTCTTGAGTCGGTCCCTATTGTAAAGGAGTTTCCGGAAGTATTCCCAAATTATCCACTTGATATTACTCGCGTAAGGGAAATAGATTTCGGTATTGACCTTCTTCCAGAGACGCAACCTATATCTATTCATGTCTATAGAATGGCTCCGGTAGAACTTAAGGAGTTGAAAGATATGTTAGACAATGGTTTCATCCAACCAAGCATCTCACCATGGGGTGCTCCGGTGTTGTTCTTTGAGAAATAGGATAGTTCCCTCTGAATGTGCATCGACTATCGACAATTGAACAAAGTGACAATTAAGAACAAGTATCCTCTACGTAGAATTAATGATTTGTTTGACCAACTTCAAAGGGGAAGTTATTTCTCTAAGATTGATCTTCGATCGGGTTATTACCAATTGATAGTGAAAGAGAAAGATATTCCAAATATGGCACTTAGAACCCGATATAGTCACTATGAGTTTCTAGTAATGTCATTTGGTTTTCTTATCAATTGAAGGATGTTGCCCATGTTTGGGTTACTCAATGGAATAGCAATAGACCGATTAGAGAGGGTCCCAGAGAATGGGAATTGTTTAAGGAAGTATTCCTTGGTAGGTATTTCCCCCGTGAGAAGAGAGAGGTTAAGATGGAGGAGTTTATCAACCTTAGGCAATGTAGCAGAGTGTGCAAGAGTACTCCTTGAAATCTACCCAATTGACTACGTATGCTCCATCTTTAGTGTCTAACCCAAGGGGTGAGATAAGTCGATTTGTGATAGGTGTGTCCGACCTAGTTGAGGAAAAGTGATGTATGGCAATGCTCCGTAATGAAATGATTATTTATAGGCTTATGGTGTATGCTCAATCCATTTAGGAGTCCAAACTTAAGATAAAAAATAGGGAGTTGAAGAGAACTAGGTCCGATGAGCAAGGTCAACCAAGGTTCAAAAAGAGAACTCCAAACCAAGATTTCTCAAGCACTCCAAGGGTTAACCAATAGAAAGGAGGTGGACCTCCATTTTCTAAACCTACTTTCCACAATTGTGGAAAGAAGCATCATGGAAAGTGCCTAGCCGGTATTAGTGGGTGCTATGGTTGTGGAAAGAATGCTCACCAAGTAAAAGATTGCCCTAGTTTAACGGCAAAAGAGAGAGACCAAAAAGTCTTCTCATAATAGCCCGGATCCTAATGCTCCAAAGACTAATCATTTCTATGCACTTTAAGCTAAAGAGGGCAAAGGAGCTCTTCCGGATGAAGGCACCGCTATGTGATTGTTCCTTATAGTTGTGAATATATTGTAAAGGTCCTTATGCTATTTCATATTAAACTTAGTTTGGGTTTACTCCTAATGGGGAGATGGTATGTTGAATAGTAAGGTTGTTGAGAGTTTCGATATCCTTATCTCTTTCTTCTATTCCTATTCAAGCCAAAGACCAAGAGTTCCTTGTGACTTGTTTCATGTTTTAAAGTCATGTGGGATTATGTGTTTCCATGTTCTCCTTATGTTATGCATGTTCTTGATGAATTTATGTTTAAATGAGAAAATGAGTTTTTATGAATTGTGTTCCTCATGTTGATGTGTATTTAGGATAAGTTGTGTATATGCTTCATGAGGTGAATTGTTGAACATGACTAAATGTGTTTTTAAGAGAAATTGAATAAATTGCTTAATGATGTTATGATGAGGTTGATGTGAGTTGGAGAAGGTCATTCCTCCAATGAAATGAGAAATGTTGAAGTTTTCATGCATAATTAGTTTGTAGATCTAGTTCCTACTTTCTTGTGTTGCATTGCGTATGTTGAGATGGAGTTGAAGTTTCCTCCTAGTTTTGTGCATTGTTTATGATGTTGCATGCATGATGGGCTACTAGTATTGAATCTTTATTCCTTAAAGTCTTTAAAGTGTCATTTGAGGACGAATGTTCCTGAGGTGGAGATAATTTAACGACTCTAACGCTCCAGCGACGTTTATGGACTTGATGAATAGGGTGTTTAGACAATATCTTGATATGTTTGTGATTGTGTTCATCGATGATATATTGACCTACACAAGGAGTGAGGATGAGAATACTGATCATTTTTCGATAGTATTGCAAATCCTTAAGGAACAAAAACTCGTTGCAAAGGTTAGAAAGTGTGAGTTTTGGCTAAGGTCCGTAGCTTTCCTCGGTCATATTGTTTGAAGCAAAGGTAAGAAGGTGGATCCTAAGAAGAAGGATGCAGTCAAGAGTTGGCCTAGACCTCTATCATCTTCGGACATTAGGAGTTTCTTGGGTTTGGCCGATTATTATCGACGATTTGCTGAGGGGTTTTCTTTTATTGCCTCTCCATTGATGGCTTTGACTCAAAAGAAGGATAAGTTTGTAGGGTCCTAATTATGTGAAAAGAGTTTTCAAGAGTACAAACATAGACTTACGTCCGTTCCGGTTTTGTTTACTAGAATGGACGGATGGTTTTGTGGTATATTGTGACGCCTCGAGAATTGTGTTGGAATTGTGGTATCTTTTTGATAAAACATGTATAAGGTTCATGAGAAGAATTATCCGACCCATGATCTTGAATTAGCAGCAGTGGTTTATGCCTTACAGATATGGAGGCATTAGTTATATGGTGTGCATGTAGATGTGTTCACCGACCACGAAAGCCTGCAATACATGTTTTATCAAAAAGATATTAATATTCACCGAAGAAGGTGGCTTGAGCTATTGATGGATTATGATATGAGTGTTGTCTATCACCTCGAAAAGGCAAATGTAGTAACGGATGATCTTAGGTTGTTGTCTATGGGTAGTGTTGCTCTTGTGGATGATGATAGAAATGAGTTGGTACGAGATGTGCATAGATTGGCCTGATTGGGTGTTCGATTGGTAGACTCTGACAAGGGTTGTATCATGGTTCATAATGGTTCGAATCATCTTTTGTGAGTGATGTGAAAGCTAAACAATGTCTAGATCCTATTTTGGTGGAATTGAAAGAAGCAGCACTTAAGAAGTTCGTTGAGGCTTTCTCCCAAAGGGGGGATGGAGTACTTAGATACCAAGGTCGATTAAGTGTACCAAATGTTGACAATTCAATGGAAATTTTACTGGTAGAAGCCCATAGTTCTCGATATTCTATTAACCCGGGAGCATCAAGATGTACCGTGATTTGCGGGGAATCTATTGGTTGAATGGGATGAAGAAAGATATTGCGAGATTTGTGGCTAAATGTCCACATTTGTCATGACCCAGGGGTACCCCCTAGACGTAACATGGCGTACTTGACCCCGAAAGGGTTTCATACAAGCCCTTAGCATATTTATAACATAAGATAATAGAATAGTATGGAAAATTTAAAACTTCTTTTATCCATACAATCGAAAATATTTTCATAAGCAAGCGGAAGTCTTTACTACACTTTTCTCTCAAACCATATATTAAACTCTTGAATAAAACTCTTGGAACGCAGCCCATACCAAGTCTAAAACATAAAGTAAATATGAGTTTGTACTCGAAGCTGTGAGGACTCACCAATTCTTCAACTCTTCTTGCTCCTTAGAAACCTAGCCTCCAAAGGGGCTCAATCTCCGAAACACTACATTTGATTAGAATGTAGGAAAGAGATGTGTTAGCACAAAATGTCCCATGTATGAAAGCTAGCACAACAACATAAGAGCATCTCAAAATGGTTAATCAACATAAGACATAAACATAAGAAATAATAACATAGTCATAGAATAATCTTCAACATAAGCATCATGTAATCATAAGGCAACATAAGACATAGTTAATGAGCATAGGAGATAAGTCATAATCATAATAAGCATAATTGACTCTCAGTCATCTAGACCATAATAGAACCATTCCCAAGCAACCTCAAAATTATACATGTGCAAAGCAAGAATAAAATCTCATATTACCACCCAAGCCAACTATCCCTTTTTGGTAATCTTAATAATGGTCTATATACATGGTCAACTCTTAAGCTTCTCTACCATAAAGGTACCATTCTTCTAAGTAACCTCAAAGAACACTTGTGCAATGCATGAAAGGCATCCCATAATACACTTCACACTAAGCATAACCTTGAAGTCGTCCTAGTCATATTTACCCTCCTTTGGTCTCACTCTTAGATTATTTCATGTAGACAAGAGAACTACCTCTCTAGTAAATCACATCTTGGAAGGCATCTATAGCAAGGTATGAGTAGCATCCCATACTACCACTCATACTAAGTACTTCTTTAGGTCATCATACTCATGCTTCTTGTTTTGGAACGTAGTTCTTCTCTTTAGACCTTAGAACACTATGACATACTCATTTAAGCACATCTTAGTTCATTATTAGGTTGAGTCCTATGAGGTACTTATTTTAGCATGTTTAAGTTCGTTATTAACATGGACCCTATGAGATATTACCTTGGGTATGTCTAATTCCAATCATACTCTTGAACACTATGAGGCACTTCACTAAGCATACCTTAGCTCCTCATTATTTCGAACCCTAGGAGTAACACTAGGTACATCTTAGATCATAAAGCTTGAACTCTTGGAGATGCTACTTAAGGAATAATCTTAGTTCACTATAGTTGAACTCTAGGAAATACTTCCACAAGCATAATCTCAGTTCATTAAGTTTGATCTCTAAGAAAGGCTCTTTCAAGCACAATCTTAGACCATTACTTATATTAGAATCTAGGAGATGCTACATTATGCATAATCTTAGCCCAAGAGGTATGAACTCTAGGAGATGCTACATTGAGCATAATCTTAGTTAATCACTAATCTTGTTTGAATTGGGATATGGACTTAACCTAAATAAGAACATATTAGCTATCATATGATCGCGTCAAGGTGCTACCAACGATAAGGGTTGGTCCACTTGCCTAAGGTAGAACCGGTTTGTTAGCTTTGTTGCATCCACTAGCTAACTTTCCTAGCACGTAGTTATGGGATATGGAGATTACTACTAGAAACCCAAAACTCCACTAGGTGAAGGCTTACATCTCATGAGACACACTTTTGGGAAATCCGGACTATTCTAGGTGAGAGATCCCATGTTGGAAGCCCAAACTCAACTAGGTGGGAACCTCCATCTCATTTCAATATCCACTCCGTGCTATGCCTTAATCCCACAAGATAAATCATTAAGTCACTACTTTGACTCAAGTTTATGGAAAGATGTTCATGACAACCAATCCATGCTAATGCCTCTTTTAGACCACGTGTGACCAAATATCACCATCCATGACCTAGGAATGAAGGCTCTATAGCCTTAGGTTCAATTAGGTAAGAGAGTCCTTTCAACCCTAGAAAAATTACTATGTGAGAATCCTTTCATGTTAAGTTCATCTCATGCTTAATTTCATGACTAGAATTGTACATTAGGCAAGGATATCATTATGACTTAAGTGATTCTATCACTTCCTACCATCTATGATTCTTAAGGGGAATTAGGTAGGTAAGGGTCTTTCATCACAATTTTATTTGTTGGCCTTGTACTCACATGTAAATTTTACTGTCAAAGCCTTAGCATCTATAGTTAACTTTATTAGCTTCAATCTTAAGCCCTAGTTATCAACATTCATAACTATGAGTCTTCACTCTTAATAACTCTACAATCATAATAGCATCTTATGAACCTAGATTACAAGGAATTCAATCACATTTTTCACTACTAGGTGATTCTAGCCACTATTCATCCTGAAGGTTCAATTTAAACTTTACAAGTCAAGATCAATCATATTCAATAAGATATAGTTCAATTCATGATTATATGTTCCTAACCTTGAACAATTACTAGTCATGATAGTGATTTAAGATCACTTTTGAACCTTTAATTTAACCTCTAATGGCACAAACCCACAAATATCACATTCATCAATATAGACTAGGGTTTATCATAGAAATCACATGAATTCATCATAATATCACTAAACAAAGCTAAATCAATCTGAATGAAGTATTATCCACAAGATTGGAATCATACCCAAACCCTACCCACAATGTAAGAAGAACCCTAACTAGAATTGGGTTTTTGATTTCACAATTAGGGGATTTCTAAGGGACTCTATGGGTGGAAGAACACATAGATGAATAATATAAACATACCTTTAATTAAAGACCTCACAAAATCATTCAAAAGTGGAGGTTTGTTCTTTACCTAAGCTTCCTTTTCTTCTTCCTCTTCTTCTTCTTGAACTTTTCTCGAGAGAGAAATATTTTGGAGTGAAGAACATTGGGATCTTTTGGGGTTTTGGAATTAATGACATAGGTCGGGTGGTTAATGACTTAAAATACTTTATATAGGTGTATAAAATCAATATAAAATGATCCCCACTAAAAATTAATAAAAAGGAATTTACTAATTAATCCCTCACTAGGCAGCCACTCTAAGCACCATGAGAGGACCTTACGAGCCTTAGTCCTTGGGCAGTGGCTACGACTTGGTGTCTTGGCCTTCTATGAGCCTAAGGGAAGACAATGAGACCTCCCACGATCAGTGGTCAAGACCACGAGTTGTTGTGATGGTCGTGGTCCCTATGTAGTGGTCTTGGCCTCAAGGCCTTGTCTCCCACAAGTTTAAGGAGACTTCACGAGGCACCTCACGAACCGTGGTCAAGACCACTGGGCGTGAAGGTGGTCGTAAACAAGGGTTCATTCTTGGGTCACAAAGCCTTGGCCTCCCACATCCTAAAGTATCTTCATGAGCCTTCCCACGAACAGTGGTCAAGACCACTGGGCATGAAGTGGCTCGTGGAGGTATGCCACTTTGAGGCATCTCTTAGGGAGCTACTGCCTTGGCCTCACGATCTGTGGTCCACACCACTGGCCGTGGTGGTGGTTGTGGACTGGAGACAGTGTGCTCCAAGCATGGGGAAGCCTTGGCATTTGGATAAGGCTTTTCCCCTTACCTTGGCACATTCCCGTGCAACCCTCAACCAAACCTTAGGTGGTCTTCTAAACTACGGGGTGTAACACGCACCTTGACGTTTAACCCCTAAACCCCTCATTCTAAGTACGAGAAGTCTCATCTATGACTCTTAATTAACATACATCTAACTCTAGAATCCTAGCTTGAGGCTCTAGTTTGGTCTACTAATTTCCTAGGCATTACAATATATCCCCCTTGGGAACATTCGTCCTCGAATGAAATTTCTAAATACTTCTTAAGGGAAACGACTATAGACTAGCAGCCCATCATGCATGCAACTTATCTAATGCACAAAACAATAAAGGAAAACTTCAATCCCAACTAAACATACTTAATGTAGCTCTAGGAAGTAGGAACTACATTTAACAACCAATTTATGTATGAAATTTACATAACTGTCATGTTCAAGGAGGAATTACCACCTCCTAGTCATAACATGCTCAACATACTCTCATGGAGCTCATATGCAATTTACTCTAAAAAAAAAAGCATTAATTTCACGGAGGAATCTTTTGCTCAAAACTAAGGTATGCTCATATATTCGTCTCATGAAGTCTATATGCAACTCTACTCAATGCACTAAACCATGAGGAAACCAATGCATATAAGTAATTTCTAGCACGACCTAAGCATTCTCATGAACATGCATATTACATTATTATGGCAACATATAAACAAACAATAACCCTACTTATTAGGCACACTATCTCCCCCTTGGGAGTAAGCCTATATAATCACTTCTAAACATCATTCATGCTAAATACAACTTCAAGGTCCAACATAGCACGTCACAAATAACAAGAAATATCGAATTTACTAAAGCATAAAATACTTACCAGAAGGGATATGAGGAGATCATTCTTCATCACCACTAGTTTGGAGAACTTAGAACCGATGCTTACTTGGGAGCATTGGGATCCGGGCCCCTAAAATAAGCTTGCTTGGCCTCCCTCCCTTTATCCCTAAGGATTGGACAATCTCTCTTCTTGTGACCCTCATTACCACAACCATAGCTTCCCTCCTTTCCGGCTAGACACTCACCATAATATTATTTTCAAAACATGGAGCAAGTAGGCTTAAGCAACACGGATTTACTATTACTCCCTCCGTGGGGTTTAGGTTTGGGCACCCTATCTTGGTTGGGATGTTTTTTTTTGGGTCCTAGGTTGACCATATCCATCGGATCTAGCATTGGAGAAATCCCAATCATCTGTTCTAGGTCTCTTCACTTTCCTATTCGTCTTCCTAAGTCTTGACTCCTCAATTTTTTGAGCATACACCATTAGACGTGAGATATCCATATTATCATGGAGAATTTCCACACGACATTCTTCTTCAATCAAGTTGGACACACCCATCACAAACCGAGTCATTTCATCCCTCGGATTAGACACCAAAGATTGAGCATAATTGGATGACTTAACAAATTTTATAGAGTATTCTTGAACACTCATACCTCCTTGACGAAGGTTGATGAATTCTTCCACCTTTCCTTCCCTCTTCTCTCGGGGAAAGAACTTATCAAAGAATTCTTTCTTAAACACTTCCCAATCTGTAATGACCCATAAAACGAATAGGTGAAACTAGAGCCTAACGATGTTCGTCTTTGAGTTGATGTGAGGTTTGAGGGTGTAGAATGTTGTCCCGAGCTATGGTTGATGGTTTTAGGGGTTAAAGGTCAAGGTAAGACTCCCCAAGGACCACCCTAGGGGTCCTTGAGGAGGACTCTTAGCCTAACCCCCAAGACCCCAAGGAAACTAGAAAGCTGCCCAAAACTTGGTGACCTACAGAAGGGGACCACTCCCCGTAGGTCCATCCACAACTCATGGATGGCCTCCATAGGTTAAGCCCTCAATTTATGAGCTTCATCCACGAACCACGGAAGGCCAGGATGGTCCTTGGTCCCACCCATAGTCTGTGGGTGGGTGGTCATGGTTCACACCTGTGTGTGCTATCAAGGCTCGGCAAAGGGAAGGGCAACTTGGTAAATTCATTTTAAGTTGAGTTGAGTTAATGGACCATTTTAATTAGTTATTTAATGTATTTTAAGAGTTTTTAAAGTATTAAAACATATTTCCAATTCATTATCTCAATGCCCCAAATCAAAACCTCTCCTCCGCTCCAAAAGTTCTCTCTCTAGAAACCTCCATTTGAGGTAAAGACTTCAAGCTTCCAAGGTCAAGACTTCATGTTTTTCAAGGGATTTTCATGGTTTTCTTCCATAAAAGGGATGGTGGTCTTCATCCTTGACTTATTATCTTTCAAGGAGCCAATTTCAAAGTTGATTTCAAGTCTCCAATGTTACCCCAAAACACTACTTTGCAATCTATGCATAGGTTCGATTCAAAACAATTTCTAAAGGCTTTATTGCATTGAATTATGAATGAATTGTGGATTTAAAGATGAATTAAGATGATTCCTTCCTAGAACATGGTACCCATGTTTTCCCCCGAATTCCTACGTTGTGATTTTAGATTGGGATTTGATTGATTATGAAGTATGTGAATTTTTTTATGTATTTATGGATATATAATTTTGAAATTATGTTATTACTCTTGCCTAATTGTATTGATCTAATATGTGTGGGTGAATGTGATCCATGGCTTTGAAAGGCATGGAATTAAGGTTAAGGTATGAATATGATATGAAGGATATGTATGTAAATTCAATGATAATCTGATGATTATGTTTAGAATGTAAAAGTGTTGTGATTGAAAGTATATTCTCAATTAAAACTCATGAATGATGATAATAGAATGTGAAGGGTTTCTATAATGTGATGTTATTACTTGAATTGGTAGGCTTATGCATCCTGTTCTTGAATGAATGAAAGTATAGTTTATTGAAGTATCTTGAGTTGGTAGGCTTAGGCATCCTCTCTTGTATAATGAATGTGTATTGACATAATTAATATGAATCGATAGGGCTTTGGCATTTCTTTCATAAATGACCTAAGAATGTGTCTTGGCTTAATGAACTTAAATCGATAGACCTAGTGTTGGTAACCCTTGCATGATGAATCTATGACCTATTCTAATGATGTATCTTGGATCGGTAGGCTAATGGAACCCGTCCATGCATGTTGATAATGAACCTTGGGATTGGTAGGCCTATGGCACCTTTCCATGAAGGTGAATGATTAACCTTGAATTGGTAGACCCTAATTTGGCAGCCCTTCCTTGTGTAAAATGATGAACCTTGTATCGGTAAACCCAATATTGGTGGCCCTTCTTGGAAAGTCAATGAGTTATGCTTAAATGTACCTTGAAGCGGTAGACCTAATGGTGGTGGCCCTTTCATCTGTAATGTACTTTGGGTCCGTAGGCCTAATGTTGGTGGCCCTCTCGAGTACAATAATGTAATGTAAATGAAACTACTCTATGGGAATGTAGGCTAAGCACCGGAAGGATATGGTAAGATGGAGATTCTCCCTACGTTAGGCCGGATTTCAATGAACATCTTTCTTATCTCTTAACTATGTGCCCACATAGGTCTAGCTAGTGGATCCACCTAAGCTAATTAATCGGTCTTCCTTAGGCAAGTAGACCACTTTTTTATAGTATGGGGTTATATGGCACCAAATTCCATGTCAAACTAACATGGTCTATGTCAGTTAAACTCTTATTCCCATCATGTGAGATGTGCATTATTGTTTCTTGAGAGGTTCTATGAAGTGTGGGTGGTAGTATGGGATGCCATTCATGCATTGCATGAGTAGGCTTTGAGAGGGTCATAGTGAGTTGTCTAAGTCCTAATAACTAATGTATGAAAATCCTCTAAATGTATGAAAGTACTCTAAATGAAGCTATTGAAGAATGTTGACTGTTATATGCTTAAATTTTAAGATGCATGTTATACTTGGGTTGTATTATGAGTTACTTCCTTGTTATGACTTATGGTATATGAATATGCCTTGCTTATGATGACTTCAAAGGAGTACTTAGTGTGAGTAGTAGTATGGGATGCTACTTGCACATTGCACAAGTATGACTTAGGGGTTGTCTTAGGTGATGGTCCTTATATGATTATATGGCTTATGAAAGGTTTATGTCTCTTATGTATGAATATTGTTGAAGATGGAAAGGTTGAATGGTAGGTTCACTTTTGGTGACCCTAAGGTGGTACTTTGGTGTGGAGGGTTGTATGGGACGCTATCCATACATAGCACAAGGTATAGCTTGAGGGTTACTTGAGGTGAAGGCTTAATGTGAAGGTAATGGTTTATATGTTGATTATGTTCTAATGTGGTGAAATGACTTGTATGTTGGTAAGTTTGAATATTATGCCTCTTATGTACATGTTCATGAAGTTTTATCAAAATGGCATAAAAGCATGATTTTCAAAGAAAATGTCCGTTTTAAGAATGGTTTTTGTATGGCTTCCATAATTAGAACCTAATTGTGCTAACCCATATTTCTCCATTTTTTCCAAAGTGTAGGGTTTGGAGATATTGATGTTCTATGCTTGAACGATAGGTTTCTAAGTAGATTGAAGATGAAGACTTGGTGAGTCCTCATAGTTTCGAGGACAAAATTCACTATGTTCCCTTTATGTCTTTCATTGTATGTTTAGAGTCTTTGTATGGGCTTAGTCCCAGAGTTGTATTCAAAGTTTAAGATGGTTTGATACATAGTATAGAAAGTCTTCCACTTGCTTTTTAAGGAAAAATGATTTGATTGTAAAGAAAAATTTTAATTCTTCACTGTTTACCTATGTTCTTATGTTCAAGAATGCTAGGAGGCTTGTATTAGACCCCTTGAGGGTCAAGTTTGCCGTGTCACGTCTAGGGGGTCGCCTTGGGTCGTGACACAATTTATGGGACCCGCTCCTACTTGCCTATTTCTCTTCCATTGAGTATACCACACTTGGGCCACATCCTTCAATTGGTAGGCGGCTAACTCCGCTTTCTCTATACAAGTCACCCCCATAGCATCAATTATTTTCACAGACCTCTTCCACAAGCTCTTGAGGATCTTTATTCACTTTGGAACCGAAGAACATAGAAGGGTTCATTCTTGTGAAATCTCTCAACCTAAAATCCATAGTGCTTACATTAGGGTTCACATGAGTCTTAACACCCCTATTGGCTTGGGCTGTCATAGCTTGGGCTTGAGTTGTCACGACTTGGGTCAATAGTTGGAGAGTAAACCTTATTTTCACATTCGTCATAGCCCCCACATCATTAGGAGCTTGAGGAACTTGAGGCTCTTAGGGACCTTGGGGAGGAACCTCTTGCTCCTCATTGACCTCCTCACCTCTCCTATCATTTTCCCTTTTATTAGCCATACCCTGCAAACAATGGGCATGGATTGGAAGAAGGGCCTACTAAAGCCAAACTCTATGGCACGACATAGATATGAAGAAGTGAGATTTCCTAAACATCCAATAGCCTCCTATTCATAAATATGGTGCACATCACATATATTAACAAGACTATAGTTGACGTGGTTTGAGATAATCCTAGAACCATTCTAAACCTTGTGCTCTGATTACAAAGTTTGTCACAACCCAGGGATACCCCCTAGACGTAACATGGAGTACTTGACCCCGAAGGGCTCTCATACAAGCCCTTAGCATAATAATAACATAAGACAATAGAAAAGTATGGAAAATTTAAAACTTCTTTTATCCATACAATCGAAAACATTTTTATAAGCAAGCAGAAGTCTTTACTTAACTTTTGTCTCAAACCATTTATTAAACTCTCGAATAAAACTCTTGGGATGCAGCCCATAACCCAAAACAAGTCTAAAACATAAAGAAATGACATAAAGGAAATATGGGTTTGTCCTTGAAGCTATTAGGACTCACCAATTCTTCAACTCTTTTTCCTCCTTAGAAACCTAATGTAACACCCCAACTTTTCTAAACGTCTAAATTAATTTGTACATTCGTGGAAAGACAAAGAGGGTGAGTAATAAATTAAGAATGATGTGGTATGTCATATTTTAAGTGTTCAAGGGTTGTATCTCAAGTTTTGAAGTAAGGTAAGTCGCAAAATAAAAGTGGGCGAAAGTTATCGTAGGTTCCTTTTTAAAGATTTCTCTAAAATTTGGGTCAAATGTTTCGGAAGTTTTCTCCCAATCTATAACGATCTATAGGGCCCACGACCCATTAAATCAAATGTCTATGAATCTAGTTTTCAACGCATCTAATGGTTTGTTCATACGATTTCAGAATAGAGAGATATTTGCATTTTTGTGAGACTGCGCAAGCAGGCACGTGAGGTGGGTCCCCTAAGTCGGTGGAAGCTTATAAGATAGCATCTTCTTCATTTTCCTTCATTCAAAATCGTGAGAAACCCACAAAAATCAGAGAAATACTCCTCAAATCATCCTAGTGTGTTCATGATCTCTTCTTGGTCTCTTATCAAAAATTGCCCTACGTTGCAAACTCGTCATTTTGGTATAATTTTTACGGTGAATTGAGCGGTGTAGCTCTGTGGAGGTTGTGGCAGCAGGGTTTTTTTTTCAGTGGAGTGATTGTATTCAAGTGTTCTGGTCATTTAAAGAAAGGTAGGAATCACCTTTTATCAGTTTACGGATACCTTAGGTCTTGGATTGTAGTTTACGATAGGAATCTGTATCGATTGTCGAATTGTCCTAGTAATTTTTATCCTTAATTACTAATTGATTTTACCTTTTTCTTTAGTGTTTTAGTGGTGTGGACAGAGGTATTTTCAGCATAAATTATAAAGGAAAAGGTATGTTAAGGCTACTCCCTTCGTTCGGCATGTTTCGTTAGAGCTTGGGAGTGATACAATAGGGTAGTTATTGTTAGTTATATTGTAGATGTAATTGTGAGTGGTTGGCTGATTGAGTGGTTATGAACCTTCATTTTAGGGACTCATAATTTGTTCAGAACAACCCTAAGTTAGGAACGACTTGAACATTATTCATATATATTGTTTATTGCTAAATTACTCGCCTTCAGCCTATTTAACTGTTTGTTGTTTCCCTTGGAGCTATTGTGGTTAGTTGTTGAGCTATGAACTGCCTATGGGGGCTATGATATTGTCTAATAGGACTAGGTTATTGCCAAAGAAGGCTATGTGTTGCCCACGGGGCTATATTGATGCCAGAGAGTATTATGTGTTGCCTACGGGGTTATTTTGATGCCAAAGAGGGATATGTATTGCTTACAAGGATATGTGATGCAAATGAGGGCTACGTGCAGCCTACAGAGCTATGGTGTTGCCTAAGAGGGCTATGCGCTCCCTACGGGGCTATATCGTAGCCAAAAAGGGCTATGTGACTTCTTACAAAGACAAGGGGCTACCGATAAGGTTATGTAGATTAATTTGGCACCTTCTGAGCCTATGGGGGCCTAAGTAGGTGGTATGTTGTTTGTACCTACCGGGCTTATAGGGGCTTGGTTAGGTTGATGTTTGATCATTATTGTATTTTATTAAGTTCAGTAGTGGGTTGGCATGCTTATCTAAATTTGATTTCCTTACTTGATTCCTTTTGGTACATTATGATACTTGCTCATTTAGTCTACAGCCTTCCATACTCTGTACATTATTTTGTACTGACGCCCCATTGCTTGGGGGTGCTGCATTTATGCATGCAGGTCCTGACAGACGACCGAGTAGACCTCCTTAGTAGCAGCATTGACTTCTATCCGGTTGGCTAGCCCTTTTCCTCCGGAGCTGCAAAAGTTTGGAGGTTTGTTAGCTTTTGTTTTGTATATTTTTATGAGTAGGCTGGACCATGTCCTGCCAATGTTTACTACTCTTTGAGGCCTGCAGACTAGTGTGTGGGGTGTACAGCTAGGTTATGGCCATGCTGGCCTAGTTTTGTTGGTTTGTTAAAGCTTGTGAGCTGTTTGATGTAGTCTTGATATATACCTGCTTCCAGTTTTTGTATAGATATCATGGTGGCCTCAACTGCCAAGTCAGGACTTCTGTGTTAGTTGGCTATTTCTTTATATGAACTCTTGGGAGTAGCTGTTTCTTTTATATATATGTTGATACGGGCCTTACCGATCGAGGGTTTAGTTTTAAGTCGGGATATACTAGTTTGTTTTCTTGATTGCGTGTGTCTGTCATGCGCTAGTAGCAAATGGTTCAGCAGGGTCGGCTCGGGCCTGGGTTTTGGTATTAGGAGCCAGTTGCGCCCCTTGAGTTTGGGGCGTGACACCTAACCTCCAAAGGGACTCAATCTGTGAAACTCTACATTTGATTAGAATGTAGGCAAGGTATGCGTTAGTACAAAATGTACCAAGTATGAAAGCTAGCACAACAACATAAGAGCATAAGAAAATGGTTAGTCAACATAAGAAATAAACATAAGAGATAATAATAGTCAGAGTATAATCTCCAACTTAAGCATCATGTAATAATAAGTCAACATAAGACATAGTTAATGAGCATACGAGATAACTCATAATCATAATAAGCATAATTGAATCTCAGTCATCTTGACCATAATATAACCATTCCAAAGTAACCTCAAAAGAATACATGTGCAAAGCAAGAATAGCATCCCATAATTCCACCCAAGCCACGTATCCCTTTTTAGTCATCTTAATCATAGTATATATACATGGTCAACTCTTAAGATTCTCTACCATAAGGGTACCATACTTCTAAGTAACCTCAAAGCATAGTTGTGCAATGCATGAAAGGCATCCCATAATACCCTCTACACTAAGCATAACCTTGAAATTATCCTAGTCATATTTACCCTAATTTGGTCTCACTCTTAGGTTATTTCATGTAGATAAGGGAACTACCCCTCTAGTAAATCACATCTTGGAAGGCATCTATAGCAACAATCCATCAAGCATAAATAAGGTAAGACAACACTCATTAGGTAACCTTTAGTCATACTTGTGCAACACATGAGTAGCATCCCATACTATAACTCATACTAAGTGCTTCTTTAGGTCATCATACTCATGCTTCTTGTTTTGGAACCTAGTCCCTTTATTTACACCTTAGAACACCATGAAAAACTCCTTCAAGCACATCTTAGTTCATTATTAGGTTGAGCCTTATGAGGTACTTCTTTTAGCATGTCTAGGTTCATTATTAACATGGACCATATGAGATACTACCTTGGGTATGTCTAAGTCCAATCATACTCTTGAACACTATGAGGCACTTCACTAAGCCTACATTAGTCTCTCATTATTTCGAACCCTAGGATATACTACAATAGGTACATCTTAGTTCATCAAGATTGAACTCTTGGAGATGCTACTTAAGGCAGAATCTTAGTTCACTAAAGTTGAACTCTAGGAGATGCTTCCACAAGCATAATCTTAGTTCATTAAGTTTGATCTCTAGGAGATGCTCCTTAAAGCACAATCTTAGACCATTACTTATATTGGACTCTAGGAAATGCTATATTATGCATAATCTTAGCCCAAGAGGTTTGAACTCTAGGAGATGCTACATTGAGCATAATCTTAGTTCATCATTAATCTTGATTGAATTGGGATATGGCCTTAACCGACATGAGAACATATTAGCTGTCACATGATCTCTTCAAGGTGTTACCCACACCATCAAGGGTTAGTTCACTTGCCTAAGGTAGAACCGATTTGTTAGCTTAGTTGAATCAACTAGCTAACTTTTCTACGGGGTACGTTATGGGATACAGAGATTGCTACTACAAACCCAAACAACCACTAGGTGAAAGCTTCCATCTCATGACACACACTTTGGGATATTTGGACTATTCTAGGTGTACGACCCGAGTCTACACCCCGGATGCGACATACAAGCCTCTTAGCATTCATAACATCTGATATAAGGAAAATAGTGCAGAATTAAAACTTATTTAAATCCAAATTATCAAAAATACTCATTTAAAATCTTTCAAAAGACACAGCGGAAGTCTAAGCCTCACAT
This sequence comes from Solanum tarijense, assembly GCA_029582385.1. Classification (NCBI taxonomy): domain Eukaryota; kingdom Viridiplantae; phylum Streptophyta; class Magnoliopsida; order Solanales; family Solanaceae; genus Solanum; species Solanum tarijense. The sequence continues at coordinate 24,508 of JAJONW010006112.1, forward strand.
GGCCATCTTAGCAATGCACTTGAAACAAAAGTAGGGACACGACCTTTTACAATCGAAAAAACTAGAATTGTCTATTACATGAACAAAAGAAAACATAAAAGTTATTGTCCTCGAATCCATGAGGACATACCAAGTCTTGCGGCAAACTCAATCCAAGCACTTCAATTCTGGCTAGAAGCAATCACTTGCCGGAACCTACACTTGTAGTAAAATAAGAGAAATATGAGTTAGCACAGAAAAATGTACTAAGTATGATGACCATGCAAAAACATGCTTTAAAAGTGACATTTTGGTTGGAAACCATGCATTATGCAGCTTTTAGAAATATCACGTACAATAGCATAAGAGACATGCAATACAAGTATAATCATCATACAAGTCACAACATCACATGTAGACAATATCAACATGTAAACCATTACCTTCACCTTAGACCTTCACCTCAAGTAACCATCATGCTATACGTTGTGCAATGCATGGATAGCGTCCCATACCACCATCCACACCAAGGCACCACATTAAGGTCACCAAAAGTGAACTTACCATTTATTGCTTTTCACCTTTACACCATATCCATACATAAGAGACACAACATTTCATAAGGCATGACAAGGGAAAATAACTCATAATATAACCCAACTATAGCATGCATCATCACATTAAGCATTTAAGAGTCAACATTCTTCAATTACTTCATGTAGAGGACTTTCATACATTAGTCATTAAGACTTAGAGAACTCACTATGCCCCTATCAAAGCCTACTTGTGCAATGTATAGATGGCATCCCATACTACCACCTACACCTCATAGAACCTCTCAAGAAACCATAATGCACATCTCACATGATGGGAATAAGAGCTTAACCTACATAGACCATGAGAGGTTGTCATGGAATCCGGTGTCATAAAGCCCCACACCGTAAATAGGTGTTCTACTTGCCTAAGGTAGAACGGTAACATTATCTTGGATGGAATCCGCTAGCTAATATCCTATGTGGGCACATAGTTATGGGATAGGAAGATGTTCCTTGGAACTCTAACCTAACATTGGGAGAGTTTCCATCTAACCATATCCACTCGGTGCTTGATGTTTACGTAATCAAGACACAACTTCCAATTCAAGTGTCTACGATCGTACAATAGTAATATAACCCAACCGAATGGGTTGGGGTTGAGTCCCAAGTGAAAAAATGCTAAAGTTAACCATAGCGAAAAACATTATCAAGTATAAACATGTTAAATCTAAAAGGGATAACACAATTGTCAATTATCAATGGGGATTTGTAGTCAAGTAACAACCAAAAACAGTACAAAGTTAAGAAAACGAGATAGATAGACGGGATTCGTGGGATGTGCTAGGAATACGGGATAAACCAAACTAGCGGGTACATGTTTTTTATAGTAAATTGTTGAGTATTTGTGACAAGGCTAGACTATAGTGGGGGTAAATTCTCTCTCGAGCAACTTACCCCGAATCGACTCAGTTTTTCTCGAACACCGAGTTGTCGCTTTAAGCACAACCTCATCCTTAACCCATTTCACTCCCTCGAGCTGAATGTGTGGGAGAAGGATTATGATTCACTCTCTCGAGCTGAACCCATGTCGACCCAATACCACTGGCTATGAATTTAGTAGTCTTAATTTTACGACCTCTCTCTCGAACAACCCAAAAACACTAAGATGAAATCATATTGGCAACTAAGACTCTATTAAGTTCATACATAACTACTAAATGAAATCACATTTAAAAAACAAAATAAACCATCAACAAGCAAGACCCAACAGATAATCTAACGCATATTCACAAAATCACACCCCAATGATTGGGGTTTTAGCTGGACATGAAAAAGAGATAATAATCGATACCAAAAGGTGTTACCATCAAATGGGTACGATAAATAAAGTCTTTAAACACATCAAGGATGAAGATTCTTGAAGACCCACTTCCAATTTCTTGGAGTTGAAACCCTTTGAAACTTCAAGGATCAAGAACAATGTCTCAAAAAAATGTAAAAAAATGTTCTAGTATAAAACTTAGTTCTATAATAGGTTCCTTTGCTCTAAGCTACAGATTTAAGTGGGTATTTATAGCTATAAAAAAGTGGGCTGTGAAGGATTCACTCGGCGCAGTTAGTCGGGATCACCAAACTACTCGGCGATCCGCCATTTGGTGTGGTACCTCACTTTTAGCTTTTGCCTTCAGCATCTTCGCATTCTGAATCATTGGGCGATATGGTTATGCTTCGCGGAACTACTCGATGATTCACAGATTGCTCCTTTTCCTTGCAGACTTGACCTCAGGGCTAAGCTCAATGGAACATTGGGCGAGGTTGTAGGCCTTTTGGCGACACACCTAATGGCTGAGGCGATCGTCAGACCATCTTTTCTTCCTTCTTTCAGCCACTTTGTTCCTTTTTGCTCGATAGCATCCACACTTTGTCTCTCAACTCAAATGCCTGAAACTTAAGGATTTTCATAAGATATAGAGACAAAATATGCATTTGAGGACACTAATTCTATCAAAATATAGCCCTAAATGAGTCCAAATTATGGACTCATCAACACCCCCAACTTAAACTTTTGCTTATCCTCAAGCAAACTAGAGTTGAGTTATTTAAAAAGGGTGTCTCAAACAGTGCTACACAAGAATCAATCATGAATGCACACAACAAGACTCACTTTACTCATGCGAAGATCAATTGTGCACTCAAAGATTCAAGTTGTGACTCACCATTTATCAAAGAATCTCATTCTCACAATACTTGCTTAAAATGTAAGTTCAAGCTCAACAAAAGTGTTCAAATGCCCTCACACAAAGAAAGATTCCATATTCACACAATGGTTCACAATTTAAAGTTTTGGAATCAAATGCAACCCTCACACTCAGAAAGAGGAACACAATGCATAATTTCACCCATAGGTTTGCCCGTATTTTCCAATCAACACTTACTTCAGCTCACTCAAGATCACAATGGTCTTTCAAGGCTTGTGATGGGGCTTAGTGCAAAGGTATGGTAATTTAGGCGTACTGACTTTCATCCTTATGAAATGTGGTGCTCAGAACACTTCATTTCCTCTTCCGTCATCATTTTCTTTAGTGCTCAAAAGTTATCCTATTATTCACTTTCCATGGATTGTTCGAGAACCCCATTTCTTTTGTATATATATATATTTTTATTTTTATTTTTTACTTTATTCCACAACTTTTCTTTTTCATTTTTTTTCTTTTTCTCTCTTCTTTTTTTTTTTATATGGAGGGGGTCCATTTTTTTCAACACCATGTGTTAAAGGAGAGTTTCCTTGCACTTCTTGACTTTCCCTTTACTTTTCACCACACCCCCAACTTAGGCTTTTGGCCTAAGTTGGATATTCAATCAATAACGATTAACGAGGATTAAGGGTAATGGGTCAAGAAAGGTCATGTTGTCATCAAATTTCTTCCAAAGAAAGGTAAGGTTCAAGGGGTGTTCAAGAGAGGTTCACACATTCACAAGGTAAGCCACAAAAGAGGTATATGTCAAATTGGCTTACACTCTTAGAAGTTGCCTAAGATCATATCAAAAGATAGCCTTACTTAGTCGACCGGACCAACGGGGCAAATTCTAGGTGTTTTCATGCATGGTTCACAGTAAGCTCATCACACAAGGCATCGACACTAAAGTCAAACAAGACTTCACACTTTTTCTACTGTGCAACGATCACCACAAGAGACTTGATTTAATAATTGGCTAGTCACAACGAGATGCAAAGAGTTCACATATTGTCTATACAACTTCACTTGGCCTCATCGTAGCTGCAGATTCATGTTTGTTTGATTAAGAGCACTATTGAAGTCATCGATATTGATCAGAACCGATACTCAAATTTGCAAAAAAATGGCCACATTCAACACAGAAGGGGTGGCAACATTTTTCGAAAGGGTCAAAATCATTTGGCAATATAAAATACCGAGCCATAAGCTTAAACATCCACAAAATGCAATATTCACAAAATTATAAATTTCAACCCAAATATATAAACAAAACAAATATGCACAAAGGTGGCCTCACCCTGCCACAAACAAAAATCATTTGTCCTCAAATGCGACTAAAAGTATCCAAAAGTAAAAGTAAGTAAGAAAGAGAGGGGAGGTAAAGAAATAATCTTGTCTATGCAGTCTCTCCATCTGTCTGGGCCTCAGTGCCCGATGTGGTACTCTGAATATGAGCATCAGTGCCTGGAGTAACCTCAGGAGGAATAGCAGTGCCAGATCCACTAAGGAGCCATTTGGTAGGATGTATTAATTAAAATAGTCCTTGGATTAAAATTTAATCCCCCTAATACAATGTTTGGTTACACAATTCAACTCAAACATACCTAATACATGGATAACTTAATACATCATATGTGGTCTTATCTAATACCAAGGATATCTAGGGATTACTAATCCCAGGTTTACTAATACTTGGACAAGGAAACGAAATGACTGAATTGCCCCTCAATTTCTATATACATCCTTCAGAATTGGTAAAGAATTCACGCTATTCTGCTTTTTGGCGCCTTTCCTTTTTCTCTCGCGGTCTTTTCTCTTCTTTGGCTATGGAGAAGGCGTAGCGTGTAGGGTTAATTTCTGAACAACATCGTCACTATTAGCCGTGTAGGGTTTATACAGGTTTGAACTTTTTTCTTTTCTTCTTTTCTTTCGTTCTTGTTCCCAAATGGTTGTAAATAGGTGAATTGAAATGTGCTTGCAAATTAATTAGTATTTTGTGGGTTGAAAGTTTCTGAACAACATCGTCACTATTAGTATCTATGCTTAAAATTTATAGATTTCTGTTCATATTGTGTGTATTGATTTTGTCTAATTTTTATGAAAAACTTAGGTGTTATTATGGATCTTCAACATCTTTCGAGTACTGATTATATTATTCTTGAGGAGATAATGTGCCAACAATTTCTTGTAGTCCTTATTTGCCTTTTTATGGCTATTCATGGTCATTCACTAAGAAGGCAATACAGAAATGTGCATGAGATTAGGTACCGTATGAGTGTCCGAATACCAAAAGTTATTTCTCACTTAAATTGTATCATAAATGATAGTGACATTGTATGTATCGACAAGTTAAGAATGGATAGAAATGCCTTTCATAATTTAGTTCTATTAACTAAGGATGTCGGAGGTTTGACTGATGGTAAATATATGTCAAGTAGTGAAAAGCTAGCAATGTTCTTAAACATCTTGGCTCATCACGAGAAGAATAGATCTATCAAGGTCGATTATATTAGATCTGGATGGAGCGTAAGTCAAGCTTTTAATGAATGCTTGAGAGCTATACTCAAACTAACTTCATTGTTCCTTGTCAATCCTAAACCGATCCTTGAAGATGAGATTGAAGATCGATGGAAATGGTTTAAGGTAGGTGAGATTTTTAATTTTAGCATTTGTATATGACTAAATAATGTAATTTTACTAAGACTTCGTTTTAGTGCGAGATAACTCTATATTTTTTATAGGGTTGTTTAGGTGCACTAGATGGTACTTACATTCACATTAGAGTTCCATCTGAGTACAAACCAAGATACAGGACAAGGAAGGGAGATATAGCTACTAATGTATTGGGAGTTTGTGATAGAAATCTCAATTTTACTTATGTGTTACCTGGTTGGGAAGGATCAGCTGCTGATGGTCGTGTATTACGAGACGCTGTAGTGCGGCGCAATGGTTTAAAAATTCCTGAGGGTATGCCATGTATATATGCATATAAGAACACAAAAAGAATGATGTATTTATTTTTTTGAGAAGGTAACTGTACATGAAAAGAATAGAAAGGTAACTAAATTTTATGTTTATATTATAGGTAATTATTATTTATGTGATGGAGGATATACAAATGGAAAAGGTTTTCTTTCACCTTACTGAGGGTATAGATATTGGTTAAGGGATTGGCAAGGTGACAACCCCCCACCTCGATGTCGAGAAGAACTTTTTAATATGAAGCATGCTAGGGCTCGTAATGTTATCGAAAGGGCGTTTGGTCTCTTGAAAGGGCGTTGGGGAATTCTTAGGAGCTCTTCGTGGTACTCTGTTAAAGTTCATAACAGAATTATAAGTGCTTGTTGTTTGATTCACAACTATATCCGTAGAGAGATGGATGTGGATCCTTTAGACATGGATATGGAAGAACAAGTTGAGAATCAACCTGAACATATTGATGTTGTTGAATCGTCTGAAGAGTGGACCACTTGGAGGGATGAGTTGGCTCAATCAATGTGGAATGCAAGATCTAATCAGTGATGACATGTTAAGTTTTTTTTTTTGCGATGAATTTAGCTAACTTGGGCTTTTAAGGTCAGCCTTATATCAAAAGTTAGAATCTCTCCTCTGTTTCAGTGATCTAGTGATCTTATACAAGTTAATTGGGAGTCTTGAATCCTTTTTGTAACTTTTGGCATATGTTATTATGAAATTTGTGGTTTTCTTAATATGTTATAATTATTACTCTTCATCACTTCCTCTACTAGTAAAATTTGACTTTATTTTACAACTCCAATCTCCTAAAACTAAAAGAACCCTGCAACACTAGTGCAGATTATAATTTTTGAAAGTTGATAGAGGAAAAGAAAACTAAATGATAAGTATGCATATAGAGAGAAAGGAATTAGTATTGCTCTTCCTATATTTGATTTCCAGCAACCATGAAGATGGTCATTAGAGAAAGGAACAAATTGATAACGTCTACATAAAAGGATATAGAGAAAGGAATTTACCTATGTATTGTAGACAATGTATCCACATGAAGCTAGTCAGTTTCTCGACATAATTCCACTTGTGAATGTTTGCACGACCACCTGTTGAATGCAATATCTTTTAAGCTACTAATCTGGAGAGCCAACCACTTCCTGAATATATCAGTTTCTCCTACATTTTTTTTTTTTTTTTATATAAAGTGTTTCTAGAATCAGTTCTTAAGTTCATGACAAGGTTATAGATTTGTTCAACTATTTAATGTGTGCATTATTGTTATTATCATTATAATTTTCTTCCTATTTATTTTTATAATCTATTCCACAAGAATATAAAGGCAAAATGAGCAGTCAAACATCTTCCCACGCATCAAAAAGATCAAGAAATTCAACTCCTTCGACTAGAAGGACATGGACTGCAGTAGAAGAACGAACTCTTATAGATGGATTAAAAGAGTTATGTGTTAATGGTTGGAGAGGTGATAATGGAACCTTCAAGCCAGGATACCTAAAGGAATTAGAATGTTATTTATGTGAACATCATCCTAACAACGGATTGAAAGGTGAACCACATGTCTTATCTAGAATAAGATATTGGAAGAGATGTTATGCAAGTATAGCTATGCTAAAGAGTCGAAGTGGATTGGGATTTCAATACGGTGATGGAGCTATAATAGTTGATGATCCCAAATTTTGGGATGACTTCCTAAAGGTAATTAATACTTTATTAAAGTTATTATAATTTTTTACACTATCTGCCTGATGCTTTTAATTGTTTAGATCTGCACTTCTTCACTAGGGAGTGAATTTGTTGAATATGTTTCATGTGGACTGTCCACGACTATCACTAGAAAAGTAAGCGTGCTTCTGCATCCACTTCAATAATATCCATCATACTAGCCTCGTGTTCTCACGGATAAACAAATGAATGATCTTGTTTCAGACTTTACGCTCCTTGTGTTCTAAATTTATGGACAAAAGTTGTGGGTAATCCTCGATTTGCCCTCAACTATAAACATTGATAGGGGATAACTACCCACCAATCTCGTCTATATTTGTCTTGTTCCAGAGTTGAATGTTGGTAAGGTTCAAGTCAACTACTGCTTTGGGAGTGCACACCCTGTCCCGGGCCACCAAAGCCTTTCTCGATATGAATTAGTGTCAACCCAAACATAGCTGCTACAGTGAGCATTAATAAGTCTTTTAGCTTGAATACTGAAAAGTTGTGTCCAATAAATTTAGATTTCAAAGATACCGATTGCACAACTTAGAGAGCTTTTTAGTTGTTCATGATTATAGTTATGTATTTATATATGTGTTCTCTGAAAGAGTTATTAACTGAGTAATATTATATCACTTTGTTTTATTTTGTGATTATTTTCTAGGTTGATCCAAATGCCAAAAACATGAATAAGAAAAAATGGCCGATGTTTGTGGATTGGGAGGAAATCTTTGGCAAGGATAGAGCAACAGGGGAGTTTGCAGAAGGCCCATTAGATGCTGTTGAGGAAATTCAAAGGAGTCAATCCTCAGTACTGTTTAACGATATGAGTTTGGGATTTCCTATTGATCTTGATGGCGATGAAGAAGCTGGTTCTAGTCATAGACCTAATGTGACTACGGGAGAAGCTGGAAATGCTACTGGAGCTACTACATTTCCTGAAGCATCTCAAAATGAAAAAAGATCCCGGAGAATGATTCTGAGATATTTCTTAAGGGTATGGTTGAGGTTATAAAAAACTTTACCGACAGTCAAGACAAACGAATGGGTGCCTTGATTGACAAGATTGGAAATCGTGACCAATCTGATCTTCGTGATCAAATTTATTCCATCATTGAATCCCCTATATTTGACTTGTACTCCACAGAGCAACGCATCAAAGCAACAATGGTTCTTTGTGATGACGTCAAAAAGATGGAATTATTTATACGCATGGGTGAACTTGACCGTCAAACTATGATGTTTATGACCATCAATGATAAACTTTAAAGTATGGTAGACTGCAAGATAAGTGGAAAGTTCATTTTGCTAGTTTTGCTTAATTGAAGACCTTTAAATATTTGAGTGTAGTGTCACTTTCTGATACCTCGGATTATGTCCTATATTGAAAATGATTGGCGTAAGACAGACACGAGGACAATAGCTTTTGTGTAACTAGAATCTATGGAAAAACTTGAATGTGGTGTCACTTGTGATAAACTCAAATGATGTATGTAAATGTGTTTATTTGGCTTGCTTTTGTCAATTGATGTACATGATTCTCGCTTCTCCTTTTCTCAGTATATACTGAAATGTGAAATGAATGGATTTTCGATATGTATATTCTTTCTTTTGCTTCTTTTCCTTTGTTGTGCTTCACTTCAAAGTCAAGCTGATATAAGTGAGACTGAGTTGTCTGGCCTTCTGTATTTGCTCACTGCACTTATTTTGTGTGGTTATTTAATTTCCATATCGCTCTATATCTTTATTGAAGTCGCGGAAGTCCTACATGCATCATTCATAAATCAGGATATCAGTATGTACGATGATGAGACAGGAACTCCTGCTCAAGCTCATACTTTAAACTTAAATGAGGAGTTGGGGTAGGTTCATACAGTCCTTTCGGACAAAACTGGCACTTTGACGTGCAGCCAAAAATAGACTTTGGATTCGCTTGAAACAGTTGAAAGAAACCTCAAACCTGCAATAAAGGGGTTCGTCTTTGGATTATGCAGCATTGTCTATGATAGATTGGCAAAGAAAATGTTTGAAGTTTTACAATGTTCAATATTTGGGATAGAGACAATGTAGCAGGAAAGCTTCAGGTGGCTTGCTCATGTTGCTTAATTTTACTAACTTTATATGAAGCTGTGATCAAACTATATTTCTTTTAACATTAGAAACTTCTGCTGCTGTCCACACTACTTGAACTTTAGTTTTATTTTATATTTTCTTGTTTTCTTAAGAGAGGAGGGAGGTACGCCTTGGTCGGGGTACTTAAAATAACGTCTTCTCGTTTATGACTTGAGACTTCCTCAAGTGAATTAAATTTGTTAAGCACTTCGTATTCAAGTTTTAAACGTAATAAATATGGTAATTACATGAAATAGATAACATAATAATTCAAGGGTAAAATTGGAAAAAAGTTCTTTTTTAAGAGTTCTAAGCCAAACACAAGATTTGAATAAGCAATAAACCAAACACTGGATAAAAAATAATCCCTGCATTGCTAATCCCTGCATTACTAATCCCTACATTATTAATCCCTGCGTTACTAATCCCTGCATTACTCATTTTTGTACCAAACGACCCCTAAGAGTTGTTGTGGACGTCTCAGTCGGCAATGTCTGCATCACCAGCTGTACAATAGTCTCCACAAGATCTGTAAAATCTCTAAATATGCTCTCCTCTCGGCTCTCTCTTATCTCATCATCATGTACCGCTATCAGATCTTTGTTGGTCTCTGCATTTGACTCCTCATTTAATGTGTCATCCCTCTGTACTGCTCCGGTGGTAGCCGAAGGAATCCCCGAGGTCTCAAGAGCATACTCATCCTCTGCACCCTGAATTAATGAAGTGAAGTCGGTAGACTTCAAATAGTCTACATCCTTCCTCAAATCTTCTATTTCGACTTTCAAAGCTGAAACCTAGGATGTCTTCCCCTATCTACTCTCACAAACAGTGACTCTAGTAGCCAGATCATCAACAGAGACCCTAAGAGGGGTTAGTGCAGCCAAGATAGCACTCTCAATCATCCCTGGAATTGGTATCTCTAGTCGAGTTTCCCTCACATCCGTTGAATAGGCTAGATTCCCCATTTTCAAGATCATGGCCTGAGTAATCCTGATAGGCTGGGAGGAGGAGGAAGCACCTGGGACCTGTGAAGAAGAGGAAGGAGCGGGTGTACCTGAAGTCCCAAAGGACAGAGTAGGTGAAGATGCCTCTGCAGGTAACGGGTCAACGTTAACATCCGGAGAAATATCTGTCGGAACTGTTCTGCTCCAGTCAGCCTCCTCTCGTATGTACTCAGCCTCAATACACCGAATGTTAGTGGAGGATGAAGAGGTGACCTAAATATCCCTTACACTGTCCAAAGGTAGTCTAGCACGCCAGCATAGCTCAGTTATCAGGACTGGGAATGGCAGAGAAGTTTGCTTCTGTTTGGCTGTGATGGCCATCTCCTATGAAATCAGCAGTCCCAGATTGATGTGTCTCCTAGACATGACAGAGCCAAGGCAAGCTACTTTCGGATGGCGCAAAATGGACTAGTTCTGGGATGGCATTATGGTGTTGCTGATAAAGCCAAACTAGAACCTAGCAGCAATGTTCAGGTCCCTCTTCTCAATAGGAGCTCCTACATTCATCCACCTCGGAGTGGTGTCAGAAATCAGAGGAGCCAACCAACCCTTCAAGTCATCTAGGGACTGAGCAATGCAAAACCCCTCGTAAGGAAGTGCAGAATGCAACAGTCTATTCAGAAAAATGTTAATATATTCATTGCAGCACCCAACTTCTTTGCCTCCGACCATGACCGACTTCACCGGTCTGAATTTGCTTGCGTTCTTCTTACTTTTAGGCATCAACTCTCCATAAGCTGTATAGAAATCCCGGACCCATGAAGGAATGTAAGGGCCTCAAGGCCTGGTGAACTGCACAAACTCATGGTAGTGGATGGTGTCCCTGGCACCTAGGTACTTCTCCTCCAGGCCCTCTATAGATAACAACTTCTCCTCTAAGATAGTTTGTACCCCATCTTCTTTCAATCTGTTCAATAATCTAGATGGAGGAGCGATAGGGAGTGTAGGGGTCAATAGAGGTGCCTGAGCTGGTACTGAACCTATTTCAGAATGGGTGGAAGCTGAGGGAACTCTGGTGGGCAAGGATTGAGATCTAGCCTGGTGTCTATTCCTTCGGTGAACCAGAAGCTCCTCATCTTCCGGTTTAGAAAAATATGCCCGGGTGTCACCAGCTACTTTCCTAGCTATATGCTTCCTTCTTTTGCCTTTGTCTCCCGGTAGGAGTTCTGCCTTCTCTTTTGTGGGAGATTTGATCCCCCTTCATTTATATTAATGCCCTGTGTAGTTTTCATAGGTGGCATGGTTAGATTTGTACGTACCATATCTGCAAAAGCTCAGGAGAGATTATGAGGAAATCAAACCTAAGTACAGAAAATCTATTATAGACAGACTCGCCGAACATCCTTGGCGAGCTAGATCAGGCTCGTTGAAGGGATCGGCTCAAAAATTATGGCAAGTTGGCGATGGGAAGGCTATTTCGGCGAGGAAGGGTTTCAGAGGTGCAGACAAAGGGCAATCAAGCATACTTTCGGCGAGTCACCGAGTGCTTTCGGCGATCTCGGGATTCTCGCCGAAAGTTACAGACTCAAACATCACAAATAGTAGAATGAAATTAAAAGCGAGAAGGGCAACCCAATAAAATTTCAATTATTTAAAAACACATAAATTATGGGAATTCGATGATCAAAGCAATACGGGTAAAAATTTTAACTTAAAATCTGCATTAATATAATCTATTCATATCAGAGAGGCCCAACACACATCACTAAGATACAATTAGTGCAAATGAGTACAAAATTTTCAAACGTAAACTCAGGCTTCGAAAACCAACCTTAGATTCTGATTAAAATAAGATTGAAATGCTAGGCGGTAGAGAAATCCTAGTTTTGAGCGGCAATCAACAACCAAAATACTAATGAAAAGAAAGAATATTGAGAATACTAACTTGGTGTGAGTTTGTGAAGTTTAAAAGCAAGGAAAAGTGAAGAGTTTGAAACTTTTATAACCTTTGGCCATATATAACCATCCAGTTCGTGACCATTCGGTGAAATTAGTCTCGTTCGCCGATCCACTAGGCAAAGCGCCAAATGGTCACTTACCCCGCCGATCTCTACAACACCTGCATTTTCTTGGGGGTTAATACAGCGGTCTTAATCGTGGTTGGCGGCTCGCCAAACTGCTCTTGAGCTTGCCGAGTTTTACAGGTTCTGAGTTGAAATTGTGTTGTGCTAAACGACGAATCAAGTTGGGCAAGCTGACCTTTTTGGTTATACGCTGCCTGGACCATTTGCTCTCCAATCTGCATTGACCAAAAACTTTCTGCATTTAAACGCACAACCAACACAGCATTATTTACAAACAACAAAACTAAAGCATTTAAGGGTTTTGTGTTGCCTCCCAAACAGCGCCTTAGTTAACGTCGTGGCACGACGCAAGTCAACACTCAAACCTCATTTTTTGGGGTTAACCATAGTAACACTAGATAACCCCTTTGTTTTTGCTTTGAGTTTAGAAGGGTCAATGCATGACCCATAAGGTTCTTGAGCAGCTGGACAGATCTGGAATGAGAACCAATCATTTAGTTCATCACTTTGATGCCCTCCTTCATCTCTTCCAGCTCTCTATCCTGCCCATCACCTTGTGGAGAATGATTGAGAGCATTCCCTCAATGCGTTTAACCTCATTGTCCTTTGGCTTCTTCGCTCATGAGGAGGGATGTATTTACCCTTCCTTTTGCATTGGACTTCGATCTCCACCATCTTTTTTGCCAACTCATCCATCTGAGTCATTTGTGCGGCCAACGTGAAGTCTTTTTCTACTTTTTAGTTCGTGTCAGCCATTTGATCAAGCAATTGAGCTGCTATCACATATGGTTGTTTTGCAATTCCTCCCGGAATAAGTTGGTCGACCAACACCTTGTTTCTGGGACTAAGACTTTTATAGAAACAGTCAAGGAGCACTATGTCAGGAATGTCATGAGTTGGGCATTGAATTATCAATTCTTTAAACCTTCCCCATGACGTATGGATTCGTTCACTTTCCAATTGCTTTAAGGTTAGGATGTGATCCCGAAACATAGTTACTTCTAATGGAGGAAACTCCATTAGCTCGCAAGTACTATTCGATATACTCACCTGCCCTTCTTTAAAGTACCAACAAGCAAAGAAAAACTAAAAAATAGGTAAGTAAACTCGATTAGCAAAAACAAAATTCATTTTAACCACGAATTTTCACATAACACCACTCCCCGGCAGCAACGCCATTTTGATGTTTGTGTAATCAAGAGACAATTTTCAATTCAAGTGTCTATGATCGTACAATAGTAATATAACCCAAATGAATGGGTAGGGGTCCAGTCCCAAGGGAGTGGTTCCTGAAAATTATTGGTTAAGTACAAAAAATGCTAAAGTTAACCATAGCAAAACACATTATCGAGTATAAACATGCTAAATCTAAAAGGGATGATGCAAGCGTCAATTATCAATGGGGGTTTGTAGTCAAGTAACAACCAGAAAACAATAAAAAGATAATAAAATGAGATAGATAGACGGGATTCTTGGAATGTAATAGGAATACGGGATAAACCAAACTGGTGGGTACATGCTTTTAATAGTAAATTGTTTAGTATTTGTACTAGGCTACATAATAGTGGGGGTAAATTCTCTCTCGAGCAACTTACCCCGAATTGACTCGGTTTCTCTTGAACACCGAGTTGCCGCTTTAATAACAGCCTCTGCCTTAGCCCATTCACTCTCTCGAGTTAAATGTGTGGGAGAAGGACTAGGATTCACTCTCTCGAGTTGAACCCATGATGACCCAATACCACCGGCTATCAATTTAGTTGTCTTAGTTATACGACCTCTCTCTCGAGCAAGCCAACAACACTAAGATGAAATCGTATTTTCAACTACAACTCCATTAAGTTCATACACAACTACTAAACGAAATCACATTTGAACAACAAATAAACCATCAACAAGCAAGACCCAATAGATAATCTAACCCATTCACAAAATCACACCCCAACAATTGGGGTTTTAAATTGACATGAAAAAGAGATAAATATTTGTAACGACCCGAGAGCACCACCTAGTCGTTACCGGCGTATTCGACCTCAAAGAGGTCTTATACAAGCCCTTAGCCTTCATCATAGCATGTATCATAGAATAAAATTATGGAAAATTTTAAAACTTTTACTTTGGAAGTTAAACTTCACTTCATATATGGAAATACAATCTAACTTCGTCACAATGTACCATCTAGACATAGAAATATCGAAAATGGGACTTAGCCCATACATCAATTAGAAGCCTAGAATAGGAAAGTACAACAGTGTCTTTCAACATAATCAAAAGACTAAACATAGAAGCTATATCATATGGTCTCGTCCTCGGACTTCACGACTCACCAACTTGGGGAAGCAACTCCAAGTGCCTTGAAAAGTAAGCTTGAATCTTCAACGGCCCGAACCTAAATGTGTGGGGAAAAGGGAAAAATATGGGTTAGTACTACACACGTACTAAGTATGGCTACTATGCATAAAAACCATTCGAAACATGCATAAAAGGACATTTAGCCAAAACATGTTTTTTACCAAGTAAATCCAATGTGCACACAAAGTAAGCATCATGGCACCACCCAACATGATATCATCTCAACATGTAGACAACCCAAGCAATTCTAGTGCAATGCAAAGAATAGAATCCCATAACCCTACTCAAAGGTATCACATTAAGTAACCTACGTCATGCATACATTCATAAGGTCATATTTCATCATAACCTACCATATTCATAATGATTATACACAACATAACTTCAACATACATAAGTCATAATCATCTTAATCATAAGAGAACACTACTACAACCATCTCTTAGGATCCCACAACTGCAATGTGCAAGAGACGTCCCATACCCTCCCTAATACTATGTAGAAACCCTCATAAAGTCCTAGTAATAGTTCACACCTTTCATACCTTCACTTACTTTTACATTAGGGAGATATTGCCATAACCGACATAGACCATGAAAGCTACATGGAATCCGGTGTTATACTCCCACACCGAAAAGAGAGGGTTAACACTTGCCTAAGGCGTAACCATTCGTACCTACCTATCTAGGTGGATCCACTAAGCTAAAGTCCTATGTGGGCACATAGTTAAGGGTCAAGGAGATTGCTCCTAGAAATTCAAACTTACTAAACGTGGGGATTTCCATCTCATGAGACAACACATACCGTGGGTAATCCGGACTTGCTAAACGTGAGGAAACCCATGTGGGTAGCCAGACTTACTGAACGTGAGATCACCATCTCATTTACATGCCCTTTCGGTGCTAAGCATCTAATTCCCTTTTTGTAATCATCTTTAGTCATCACATAAGTTCACATTACCCTTTACTAGACTTTTATGAAAACATCTTACCATAATAGCTTATATGTGTTCATAAGTGAGTAACAATCCTTTCACTTTAGAAACACTTAGTAAGTGAGTAACCCTTTCACTTCACATTACACTATAATCATGAGAACTA
>JAJONW010006113.1:0-40333 GCA_029582385.1 Solanum tarijense
AGAGAAGTTAAGAGTCAAGTCTAGAAGTTAAGAAGCAAGTTAAAGCAAAGTTTTTAAAGTTTTCAAAAGTCTTTAACAAACGTTTTAACTTTGTTTTAAGACTTAAGTTTCAAGTTAAGAAAATAGTAAAGAGTTGAGTTCATTTCTCAAAAAAGCTATAAGGGAACTAAGTATTTCCTAAGAGTTTATAAATGTTTTCACATTTGAGTAAGAAAAGGGAACATCGATTCCAAGAGAGCTTTTAAGCTAAGTTTTGAGTAATTATCTCAAACCAAAGAAAGAAGTTTGTTTTAAAAACATATGAGCTAAGAATATTTTGGGAGTAGTATTGAGCACCGATAGGGGGACGCGAGTTCATATTAACTCAAGTCTCCATAAACCATTTAGCCATCATTGTCAGTAAATGATCATACATATTAGATGACTCCTTAAGATGCTTTTAGCATAGACTAGTGGATCCAGTTAGTGAGTTAGGTTCTATACCCCTGGCAAGGTATAGGACGGTCCTTGGCAGTGTGAGGTAAAACGCTGTACCATCACTTAGGCTCATAGTGTTGGTTGTCGGTTAGACAATCTTCCACAAAAACTATATTACTTTGTTATATGAGTAAAGTTGAGTTTGTTAATGCATTTTCTTTATTGAACTAAGTTGCTTTTTTACTGTTTTATAAAGCTTTTCATATAATGCATGTGTTTCATTGCTTTATTATGAGTTGAGTTATTCATGAGTTGAGAAGAGCCAAGATAAGTGTTTCTTTCAGAATCCTTTCAAGCATATGTTATGTTTAATATTCTAACTTGCATACTCGTACATCCAATGTACTGATGCCAATTGGCCTGCATCGTCTTATGATGCAGACGCACGTAATCAGGATCAACATCCAGTGCCTCGTTGATCCAGTTGAGCACTCCAGAGTCAGTGGGTGAGCCTCCTTGCATTTCAGAGGACTCCTTTTTATTGCTTTCAGTTTTATTATCAGTTCATTAGGATGTTGTGGGGTTTGTACCAACATCCATCTCAGTTGTTTTAGAGGCTACATAGATAGTTAGACAGTTAGTTATGAGTCTTTCAGCTTTGTATTTCAGATGTTTTGCTATGAGACTTGAGTAGCCATTTTGGTTAGTTTGAATGCTTTCTTTAAAGACATTCTAAGATTTTTCATAAGTTCTTTATTTGAGTTATATCTCTTGTGTTTAAGTCTTCCGCTAAGTAAGTAAGCCAGGCCAAGGGTTTGCTTGGGGCTAGTAATGGTTCTTGAGTGGCAGCCACGTCCGGGGTGTAAGCATGAGGCGTGACATTCGTAATGTTGGGTTCGTTCACTGATGCTTATCGTGACCAACGACACTAACCTACTGTACGAGTGTGTACGATCGTCGATAATATAGTAACCCAACCAAGGGTTGGGATTGTGTCCCAAATGAATGGTTTTGATAATTAATAGAAAAATAAAATTTATTTCTAACTAGTCGTAGCTAAAGACATTAACAAGTAAAAACATAGTAAATTAAAGGGGGTGACACAAAAGTGTCAAATATCAATTTGGGGTTTTGTCACAAGTAGTAAAAACAACAAAAATAACAAGAAAATCAAGCATGGGGAAGAGTTCTTGGGGTGTGACCGCAATACAAGTTAGATAAATAGTTGGGTACATGCTTTTGATACGAAATTTGTAAGATAATAGTGACTAGGCTAAGGTTTAAATGGAAATAAGTTCTCTCTCGGGAAACTTACCCCATTTCAAATGTGTTCCTCTCGAACACCCTTTTGCTGCATGAAGACCAGCCTACGCCTTACCCCACTCACTCTCTCGAGCTGAGTGTTAGGATATGGGACTACTGCTCACCCTCTCAGGCTGAACCTCATGTTGACCCACTCCTTAGATCATCAGTCTAGTGATCTTGGTTTCGCGATCTACCTCTCGGGAAAGCCGAAAACATATGGGTGGCTTTGTATTTGCAACTACAAACCCTTTAGATTAAACCACAACCACTAGGTAAAATCACCATTAAATTACATCTAACTTATCATCAAGTAAGACCCAACAATAATATCAATACATATTTGCTAAATCACACCCCAAGAATTGAGGTTTTTAGCCACACATCAGGAAATAACAAAATACACCTAAAATGATAGTAAAATCAAATGGGTATAAGAAATTAAACCTTTATTTAAGCAAAGGAAGAAGAATAGAGAAGATTCACTTCCAACTTGGGGAAGATGAACTCCTTGCTTCAAGTTCCCAAAACCCTCTCCAAACTTGAGAGAAAAATACCCAAAAGTACTATTCTATTGTAAAAAAATAAAATAATGTTCGACTCCCTAAAAATTAATAAAAAGTTTAGTATTTATAAACTTTAGAAAATATTGCTGGCGGATCATTCGGTGAGGTTAGTCGGAATTGCTGATTAACTCGGCGATTCGCCCTTTGGTGTAGTTTGTCGCCGTTTTGCACTAGCCTTCAGCATCGTTGTGCTTTATGTCATTGGGCGACAAGGTACTGCTTCGTGGATCTATTCGGTGGAACGCCGACTGCCATCGCCTTTTTGATCCTGCTCCTTCAGGGCTTTGCGTACTAGAACAAAAGGCGGAGTGCGTCCCTTCGGCGAATCGCCAAGTGTGCTTGGTGATGGTCAGGCCTCATAGTTTTCAGCCTTGTTGTTCCTTTTTGCGCCTAAGTGTCCATGTTTCCACCAAAACTTTAAATACCTGAAACTTAAGAGTTTTCATTAGATGTTGAGACAAAATAAACATTTGAGGACACTATTTCTATCAAAATAAAGCCTTCAATGAGTCTAATTTGTGGACTCATCAACACCCACAAACTAAAATTTTGCTTGTATTCAAGCAAACTCAAGTTCAACCGTTCAACAAGGTGTCTCAAATAGTGCTACACAAGACTAAATCATGAACATACAAAACAAGACTCAGATTACTTATGCAAAGATCAACTGTGTACTCTAATATTTAAGTTGTGACACACCACTACCTAAGATTCTCATGCTCGCAATACTTGTTACTTGTTTAAGTTCATGCTCAACAAAAAGTATATAAATGCCCTCCTACAAAGATGATTCCATATTCACACCTATAGGTTAATCAATTTAAGATCAGGAATCAGATGCAACACTCACACTCAAAAAAGAGGAACACAATGGATGTTTTCACCCATAAGTTTGCCCTTATTTTCTAATCGACTTTTGAATTGGCTTACTCAAGATCAAAAAGGTCTTTTCAAGGATTGTAATGGGGCTGAGTGCAAAGGGATGATCATTTAGGCTCAGTGACCTTTTCCTCATGAGATGTGGCATCCCAAAGCATTCCCTTCTTTTCCTTTATCAATTCTTTTTCTAGTGCTTCTAAGTCATCTTTTTATTCACCTCCATGGATTGCTTGGAGACCCGATTTATTAGGTATTTTTTTCTGAAGGGTTTCCATTGTTCTGCAACACTAGGGGTTAAGGGGGACTTTTCTTGCACTTCTTGATTTCTCATCTTCCTTTTCACCACACCCTCAACTTAGTGTTTTGGCCTAAGTTGGCTATTCACTAAACCACAAATCAAGAGGATTATAGGTAGTGGGTCATGTAAGGTCTAGGGTTCATCAAGGTTCTTCCAAAGAACGGTAAGGCTCAAAGGGTGTTCAAAAGAGTTTCACACGCTCACGGGTATGCCACAAAAGAGGTATATGTCAAATTTGGCTCACACTCTTTAAAGTTGTCTAAGATCATTTCAAGAGCACACCTTTCTAAATCAATCATACTAACGGGGGCAAATTCTAGGTTTATTCATGCGTTGTTAAAAGTAAGCCAAGCACACAAAGCATCGACACTTAAGTCAAACAAGACTACACACTTTTGCTAGTGTGCAACGGTCATTACAAAAGAAACAATTCGATAAATGGCTAATCACAACGAGATGCAAAGAGTTTACATATTGTCTATGCAACTTCATTTGGCCTCATCGTAACCGTACATTCATGTTTGTTCAATTGTATGCACTATTTAAGTCATCAGTATTGATCGAGACTGAGACTTAAATTTTGCAAAAGAACAACCACTTTCAACACACGAGAGGTGGCAAAACTGTGCGAAAAATTCAAAATTTTTCGAAATGGTCAAAATGGTTTTGTAATTTAAAACAAAGGAGAGCCACAAGCTTAAACATCCACAAAAAGCAGTGTAACAACAATTTTAAAATAGAACAACCCAAATATACACAACACACAAGTCACAAATAACACATAAAAAGTGAGGCTCACCCCACCACAAATAAAAAGCAATTGTCCTCAAATGCGAATAAAATTATCAGAATTGGAATATATAATAAGATAGAGAGGGAGGTAAAAATGGAATCCTGGCTAATAGGTCGCTTCATCTGTCTGAGCATCAGTACCTGGAGTGACCACCAGAAAGACCAGCTCCACTGGATCCAGAAACAGGAGACTTTGCCAAAGAAGCTTGCACAACAACATCTATCATGATTTCTTTAGTCTTGGCTATGTCGTCCGCTGTAACTTCCTCAAACATCTTTTCATCAGTTTCTACCTTTGATTCAGGGTCGACTATCTGCTCTATTCCATCTCCATGTCCTGTGATAATCTGAGGCATCTCGGGCACATCTGGAATCTCCACTGTTCCAAAGATCATGGATATATCGGTGTACTTTATGTAGTCCATATCTTTCTTCAGCTCTGCAATTACGGCCTTTAAGGTTGTCACATTCTCTGTGGCTCTTTGATTGTGCTCACACACTACCATCCTGGCCTCTAGAGCATCAATAGTAGTTCTCAGTGGTCTCATAATATTGTCGAGGGAAACCTGAATCATGCCTGGAATGGAGCTTTCTATGCTGGCAGTCCGACAATTAGCAGATTGGGCAAGCTGTCCTATTCGGATCAAGGATGCCTGGGTGATTGGCTCACGGGAGGCAACAACAGTCGTAGGTCTGGGTGGTAATGAAGCAGCAGAGGGACCTATAGGGTTAGAAGAAGTGGTAATGTCATCAGATATACTTGAAGGCCCAGGGGTTATAGTAGGAAAGTATGCCTCTGCAGGCATAGATCTAATGGCCACAACTTCCTTCTGTTTCTTTTCTTCTTGGTCCTTAGGATATTCGGCTTCGATCTTTTGGATACTGGTGAAGGCGGTGGCAGCCAATTCCACATCCTTCGTTACATCTCTAGGCACTCGAGTTCTTTTGCATAATTTAGTGATTAATACCGGGAAATGGAGAGATGTCTGGCTCTGCTTTGCACACATATGGATCTTAGAGGCAATGATTATCTTGAGATTTATCCTGGTTTTCTTCATGATGCATCCAAGACAGGCTGCCTTAGCTTGGCGAATGATTGATTCGCTCTGTGATGGCATAACTGTTCTGCTGATGAATCCGAACCAGTATCGTGCATCGATGTTCAAATTTTTATTCTCAATCAAAACTCCTTCTGCTAACCATGTTGGAGCATTATCATCTGAGGCTAGTGGTGCTAACCACTTTTTCATAGCATCCGACTTCTGTGTCTTGATCAAGTGCTGACAGTGATTAGTAATCTTATCGAACATACCTAAAACTGTGTTGATAGCTTAACAATCACATGCTACCTTTCTTCCTCTGACGACCACGTAGTAAACCACTTTAAAAGACGAGACTAGCCTTTTTCGTTGAGGTACCAATGCACTGTATGCATCGTAGAACTCTCTCACCCAGCTTGGTATGTAAGAGCCGCGATGTCTTGTGAAGATTTTGAATTTGTGATGTTTCAGGCCCTCCATCACCTCTAGATACCTATTAATAACCCCATCTATGGAAAGTCGTTTATCCTCAATGATCGTTCTCAAACCTTCTACCTTTGATCTATTTGTTGATCCATGTTGGGGACCTTGCACTAGATGTGCCAGCACTAATGCTTGCTCTGGAGCTGCAAAAGTTGGAGTGGTGGATTGACTATCTCTGATCCGATGTGGATCATATATCATTTTGGATCGTAATTCAGCCCTCCTTGCCTCTGTTTGGTAGTCTTCGTCATACCCCACACTCTCACTGTCATATGTGGGTGGCTCAGTGGTGTAGAAACATGTGGTGTCAGAGCTTGCGTCGGATAATTCGAGGGATTTGCCCTTCCCCTTACTTTTTAAAGTTGTGGTGACTTTGCCCCTGGGTGGAGGTACATTTTCACTGATCACAATTCCTTTCTCCCTTCCTCTGGTCGATTGTCTGGCCATGTCTACAAAATGTTAGATAGAATAGTTAGTAATTACATTGTAGCGCAAAATTGCAGACAAACTCGTCGATCTAATCAGTGAATCACCAAACCTCTTTGGCGATCATGACTATGTTCACCGAGAGTTACAGAGGCCACAACACATAAGATATGAAATTAAGGGCGATTTAGGGTTAGTAGGCGAACCGCCGAGTGATTCGGCGATCTCAACTCAGCTTGCCGACTAACCTAACGTGTCTGAGATTTAACTCACTTTTCAAAATCGATCATACAAACCCTAAAAACAAAATTAAACTATGCATTAATGAAATTTAGCCAGGCCCATAGCACCCATTCATGGTCAACATCCATTATGCATAGTTCACTACATTTAGTTTCAAGGTAAGCAGAGTAAAAAAAGAATTCAGACAGTAAAAACAATAACAAATCAGAAGCAGCCATTCGAGAATTTCTACTCATATCAGAGAGATCTAATACGTATTAATGGACACCTAGAGTGCAGATGAGGTTGAATTCTTCCAAATCGAACGGGGTTTTTTACAAACTAACATTTTTGCTGAGTGAACAAAATTGTAATGCTAGGCGGCAACAAAAATCCAAGTTCCAAGTGCTAATATGTGACTAAAGTACTAATTTTAAAATAAGAAAATGTAGATTTCTACCTTGATGCGAGGTTATAGGGTTTGAAAGTGAGAAAGAATGAAGAAGTGTGACTGTGGCCATATGCGCTGTTCAATTTGTGTTCTTTCGGTGACGTTAATTGCACTCGCCAACCTACTTGACGATTCACTGAGTGATCATTTATCCTTCCATTTCTGTAAAGTATTTCTTGGGGATCACGTAGGCGGTCTGGTTTGATATCGCCAAATCAGATTGGCGACACACGACATATTCTTTGAGTTTGTCGAGTTTTACAGGCTCCGCATAGCACTTGCATTGAGCCAACCAGCGAATTCATTCAGGTTCACTGTCCTACTTGGCGGTTCGCGGAATGGACTTCTGTTCGCCAATCTTCACTTTTCTACAATTCCTTCACTTTAACCTACAATATCAACACACCATTATTCATAAATGCAAAGATCTAGTCATTTACGACCTTGGGTTGCCTCCCAAGAAACGCCTTATTTACCGTTGTGGGACGACGCAAGTCATTGCTCAAGTTTCATTATTTGGGTTGGCCATATCCTCATTAGGCAACCCTTATTTCTCTGCGGATGGAGTTGAGGCAATACATGGCTCATCAGGTCCTTGAGAAGTTGGATAGCTTGGAATGAGACCAAATAATTCGTTTCATTCCTTCAATGTCTTCTTTTAATCCTTCCAACTCTTTGTCTTGCTCGGTTACCTTGCGGAGAATTTTTTAGAGCATTCCCTCGATGCGTTTGATCTCCATGTTATCATTATTTCTTCTCTTATGAGGGGGAATGCATTTATCCTTCCTTTTGCACTGAGCTTCGACCTTCACCATATTTCTTTTCAACTCATCCATTTGAGTCATCAGTGCGGCTATTAAGAAATCTTGCTCAACCTCTCAGCTAATTTTAGCCATATTGTCAAGTAGTTGGACCGCTATTGTATACGACTGCTTTAACATCCCGTCAGGAAGGAGTTGGTCAACCAACATCTTGTTTCGGGGGCTAAGAGTTCGGTAGAAACAATCAAGGAGGATTGTACTGGGAATTCCATGAGTGGGGCATTGAGTTAGCAGTTCGTTGAATCTTGCCATGTCTCATGGATCCTTTCACCTTTCAATTGCTTGAAGGTGAGGATACGATCGCGGAACATTTTACCTTTAATGGAGTAAACTCCATTAGCTCCTGAATACTACTCGCTAGGCTTACTTACCCATTTGGAGGCACACAAACCAACAAAACAAAACTCAATATTAAGTTAGTAGACTACAACTAAGAAGAACAAAAATGCTACTAATCTAAGACTTTTCAAGTAACACCACTCCCCGGTAGCAGCGCTATTTTAATACTTATCGTGACCAACGATACTAACCTCCTGTACGAGTGTCTACGATCGTCGATAATATAGTAACCCAACCAAGGGTTGGGGTCATGTCCCAAGTGAGTGGTTTTGAGAATTAATAGAAAAATAAAATTTTGTTCTAACTAATCGTAGCTAAATACATTAAAGAGTAAAAACATAGTAAATTAAAGAGGGTGACACAAAAGTGTCAAATATCTATTTGGGGTTTTGTCACAAGTAGTAAAAACTACAAAAATAACAAGAAAATCAAGCATGGGGAAGAGTTCTTAGGGTGTGATCGCAATACAAGTTAGATAAATAGTTGGGTACATGCTTTTGACAGGAAATTTGTAAGATAATAGTGACTAGGCTAAGCTTTAAATGGAAATAAGTTCCCTCATGGGAAACTTACCCCGTTTCAAATGTGTTCCTCTTGGACACCCATTTGCCGCATGAAGACCAGCCTACACCGTACCCTACTCACTCTCTCGAGCTGAGTGTTAGGATATGGTACTAGAGCTCACCCTCTGGGCTGATCCTCATGTCGACCCACTCCTTAGACCATCAGTCTAGTGATCTTGGTTTCGCGACCTCCCTCTCGATAAAGCTGAAAACACATGGGTGACTTTGTATTTACAACTACAAACCCTTTAGATTAAACCATAACCACTGGTGAAATCAGCATTAAACTACATCTAACTTATCATCAAGCAAGACCCAACAATAATATCAACACATATTTGCAAAATCATACCCCAAGAATGGAGGTTTTTAGCCACACATCAGGAAATAACAAAATACACCTAAAATCATAGTAAAATAAAATAGGTGTAAGAAATTAAACCTTTATTTAAGCAAAGGAAGAAGAATAGAGAAAACCCACTTCCAACTTGGGGAAGATGAACTCCTTGCTTCAAGTTCCCAAAACACTCTCCAAACTTGAGAGAAAAATACCCAAAAGTACTATTTTATTGTAAACAAAAATAATAATGTTTGACTCCCGAAAAATTAATAAAATGTTTAGTATTTATAGGCTTTAGAAAATAGGGCTGGCGGATCATTCGGCGAGGTTAGTCGGAATCGCCGATTAACTCGGCGATTTGCCCTTTGGTGTAGTTCGTCGCCGTTTTGCACTAACCTTCAACATCGTCATGCTCTGTGTCATTGGGCGACAAGGTACTGCTTTGCGGATCTATTCGGCGGAATGCTGAATGTTCCTTTCATAGGCGGAGTACGTCCCTTCGGCAAATTGCCAAGTGTGATTGGCGATGCTCAAGCTTCAACTTCTTCGTTCTTTTCAACCTTTTCGTTCTTTTTTGCGCCTAAGTGTCCATGCTTCCATTAAAACTTTAAATACCTGAAACTTAAGAGTTTTCATCAGATATTGAGACAAAATAAGCATTTGAAGACACTATTTCTATCAAAATAAATCCTTCAATGAGTTCAATTTGTGGACTCATCATTCACCCACGTGCCAAACATGTTTATTTCAGCGTGAATTCGTTATAAAAAGGGTTGAAAGTTTGATGTTCTTGAATTTGTTTTTGTTCTTGAATTAGGCTGAGATTGAGAAGTTTCTTAGATCATTACGTCGAATTATAGAGTTGTTTTGAGTTAGGTTCTTAGGTACAATTGCTGGGTATCTGAATCTAAAGAGAATTTGGGAAAAAGAATCGAGTTTAGGTGAATTGGGGCTAGAAAATGAAGAAGGAAAAAGTCGGGCGAATCTAGGTACCAGGTCCGCGTCACGGACCTGTTCCTTAGATTGGGAAAATCCTCCCTTGCGTTGAGGAGTGGTCATGGACCGTTCTGCCTCAAAATTTATTTCACAACCAAATATTTAAATACATCTTTGCGTCACAGACTAGTTTCCAGACAATGATTTCTTGATCTTTTCTCATGTTTAACTATCTAAAAACACTCCTAAACATCATGTGATCCTTCATATCACAAATCACAGTCCTTGAATCCATAAATTCAATTCAAGGAATTTTAAGAGTCAAGTTAAGAATCAAGTCAAGAAAAGTTCATAACGTTTTTCAAAAGTCTTTTACAAACGTTTTAACTTCGTTTTAAGACTAAAGTTTTGAGTTGAGTAAAGAGTAAGAGTAAAAGTTCTTTTCTTCAAAGATTATATAGAAACTAAGTATTTCCAAGAGTTAAAAATGTTTTCTCATTTGAGTAAGAAAGGGAACATCGATTCCAAGAGAGCTTTTAAGCTAAGTTTTGAGTAATTATCTCAAACTAAAGAAAGAGTTTTGTTTTAAAAACACATGAGCTAAGTATATTTTGGGAGTAGTATTGAGCACCGATATGGGGACGCAAGTTCGGAATAACTCAAGTCTCCATAAATCATGTAGCCATTATGGGTTGTATCACCACTTAGGCTCATAGTGGTGGTTGTCGGTTGGAGAAACTCCCACATAAATTATATTACTTTATTATATGAGTAAGTTGATTTGTTATTGCATTTCTTTAACAAACTGAGTTGCTCTCTACTGTTTAAAAAGCTTTTCATATATTGTATGTGTGTTGTTCCTTTATATTGAGTTAAGTTATTCATGAGTTGAGTAAAGCCAAGATAAGTGTTCCTTTCAAATTGTTTTCAAGCTTACGTTATGTTTTAGTATTCATCTCACATACTCGTACATTTAATGTACTGACGCCAGTTGACCTGCATCGTTTTATGATGCCGACACATGTAACTAGGATCATCATCCAGCGCCTCGTTGATCCAGTTGAGCACTCATAGTCAGTTGGTGAGCATCATTGCTATCCAGAGGACTCCTCTTTATCGTTTGTTTTAGTATTTAGTTCATTAGGATGTCGTGGTTCTAGTCCCAACATCCCTCTTTATTTTCGAGGCTTCATAGACAGTCAGATTGCAGTTAGTTATGAGTCCTTTAACTTTGTATTGCAGATGTTTTGCTACGAGACTTGAGTAGCCATTTTGGCTTGTTTGAATGTTTTCTTTAAAGATATTCTAAGCTATTTCATAAGTTCCTTATTTGAGGTATTTCTGATGTTTAAGTCTTTTGTTGAGTAAGTAAGCCAGGCCAAGGGTTTGCTTAGGGCCAATAATGGTTCTCGAGTGCCAGTCCTGCCCAGGGTGTAGGCTCAGGGCGTGACAAACTTGGTATCAGAGCATAAAGTTCAAGAGTCCTAGGGAGTCTATGAAGTCGTGCCAGTAGCTTCCTAGTTATCAGTGTAAAGCGCGCCACATCTATAATTAGGAGGCTGCGACACTTAGGAAATATTCTCACTTCTTTCAGACTCATTTCGTGCGTTAGAGTTTGATCTCTAAAAGTTTCTTCTAATTCGTGCCTTCATATGTTTTTCAGTTAATCATGCCTCCATGAAGAGCTGTCCGAGGTCGTCCTGCTAGGAGGAACATTAAGGATCAAGGGGTACCTAATGCACTTGAAGTGCAACCCCAAGGAAAAGTTACCAATGCTGAGTTCAGCAAAGGGATCAGGATGTTAATCCTAGTTGTGACCAACCAAGCTGGGCAATAAAGAGGGACTCGACAAGAAGAGGCTGATACTTTGAGGATCCATGAGTTCTTGAGAATCCAGATCACTTTATTGAGGAACTGTCAAAGGTATTTGAGGTAATGTACGCTGTTGATGCTGAGAGAGTAGAACTAGTTGCATATTAACTGAAGAATGTTGTTAGGACTTGGTTTGACCAGTAGAAGAAGGGTAGAGCTGAAAGAGCACCACCTGCGAGTTGGGATTGTTTTAGAAGGACTTTTGGGGGCGTTTCTTTCCCCGAGAGCTGAGAGAGGCCAAGGTACGAGAGTTTATCAACCTTAAGCAAGATTCACTAAGTGTTTATGAGTATGGGTTGAAGTTCACCTAACTATCTTGTTATGCTCCGGAGATGGTTGCGGATATGAGTAGTAAAATGAGTTTGTTTGTTGCTGGGCTATCTCATCTGTCGAGTAAGGAAGGTAAGGCTGCAATACTAATAGGTGATATGGATATATCAAGGTTGATGGTCTATGTGCAACAGGTTGAGGAGGAAAAGCTGAGGGAGAGAGATGAATTCAGAAATAAGGCAAAGACGATAGGGAATGAGTCCGGAAAGCCAAGAAATAATGCGAACGGGTCTTCTTTACAACAAAAGCAAAAGGAACCTGCTCCATCATCTGCTAGTGCACCTGCATCCAGAAACAAAGGTGAGTACAATAGTTAGACTTCACAACATTTTAGAGCTAGACCTGCATAGTCTCAAGGTAGTGTGGCACATGGAGGTAATTGGGATCCTGTATATGCTAAGTGTGGTAGAACCCACCCAGGTAAGTGTCATGATGGCTCCACATGTTGTTTCAAGTGTGGACAAGAGGGTCACTTCATGAAAGAGTGCCCTAAGAACCGGCAAGGTAATGGGAATCAGGACAATAAAGCGTAATCTTCATCAGTTGCTCCACTAGACAGGGCTGCACCTAGATAAGCTACTTCCGATACTGGCAGAGGAGCAAACCACCTTTATGCGATCACTAGTCGTCACGAGCAAGATAATTCTCCAAATGTTGTCACTGGTATGATCCAAGTCTTTACTCTTGATGTTTATGCTTTGCTAGACCCAGGAGCAAGTTTATCTCTTGTAACCCTTGATGTTGCAAATAACATTGGTGTTCTTTCTGAGAAACTCTGTGAACCCTTTTGTGTTTCGATACCTGTTAGGGAGTCTATTCTAGTTGAGCAAGTATATCATGATTGTGTCATTTCCATCAATCACAAGGACACCATGGATGATTTAGTCGAATTAAACATGATAGATTTTGATGTCATTCTAGGTATGGACTGGCTTCATGCCTGTTATGCCTTAGTTGATTGTAGAACTTGAGTTGTCAAGTTTCAGTTTCGAAATGGGCCAGTCTTAGAGTGGAAAAGTACTTCAACAGTGGATAAGGGTCGTTTTATTTCATACCTTAAGGCAAGAAAGTTAGTTTCCAAGGGGTGTGTCTATCACTTAGTCCGAGTTAATGACTCTAGTGTTGAGATACCTCATATTCAGTTAGTTTCAGTAGTAAAAGAGTTTCCAGAAGTCTTTTTAAATGATTTTCTTGGAGTCCCTCCTGAGAGAGAAATAGATTTCGGTATAAAAATTCTTCTAGATACACGTCCTATATATATTCCGCCATATAGAATGGCACAAACAGAATTGAACGAGCTAAAAGAGCATTTGAAAGATCTCCTTGATAAGGGTTTCATTCAACCAAGTGTCTCACCTTGGGGCACTCCGATCTTATTTGTGAAGAAGAAGGATGGTTCCCTTAGAATGTGTACAGATTATCTGCTGTTGAACAATGTTACCATCAAGAATAAGTATCCTCCTTCGAGAATTGAAAAAGTTAGTAACTTCTACACAAGTCTTCACAATTACTCCACTTCCCTTCTTTTCTTTGAGGAGGTTATATAATAGTAACAGAAGGAGACGATCTTTTTGATGAACTTTACGGTGCTACTTGTTTCCCTAAGATAGACCTCAGATAAGGCTACAATCAATTAAGAGTAAGGAAATGTGACATTCCGAAGACAACATTCAGAACCCGTTATGGTCATTATGAGTTATTGGTTATGTCCTTTTTGTTTGACCAATGTGTTGCAGCATTCATGGACCTTATGAATAGATCATTCAAGCCTTATTTAGATAAATTTGTCATCGTGTTCATTGATGACATACTAATATATTCGAGGAACTAGGAAAGTTATGCTAATCATCTCAGAATAGTTCTCCAAACTCTAAAAGATAGAGAGTTGTATGCCAAGTTCTCTACGTGCGAGTTTTGGCTTGAGTCTGTGGTATTCTTAGGCCACACTGTGTCTGGAGAGGGAATTAAAGTTGAGACCCAGAGAATAGAGGCAGTGCAGAATTGGCCTAGACCCACATTTCCAACCGATATTAGGAGTTTCTTGGGTTTGGCTGGCTATTATAGAAATTTCATCGAGGGGTTCTCATCTATTTCATCCCATTTGATCAAGTTAACTCAGAAAACAATAGTTTCAATGGTTTGAAGCTTGTGAGAAAAACTTTCAGAAATTGAAAAGAGATTGACTACTCCCCAATGTTGACCTTACCAGAAGTTACGCTAGGCTTTGTTGTTTATTGTGATGCGTCTAGAGTTGGTTTGGATTGTGTGTTAATGCATAATGGTAAAGTTATAGCTTATGCCTCCAGACAGTTGAAAGTTCATGAGAGAAAAACCCATGATCTTGAGTTGGCTGCCGTAGTATTTGCTTTGAAAATATGGTGTCATTATCTTTATGGTGTTCATGTGGATATGTTCACCGATCACAAGTGTCTTTAATATATGTTTACTCAGAAAAAACTTAATCTCATACAAAGGAGGTAGTTAGAATTACTCAAGGATTATGACATAAGTATTACTTATCACCTAGGTAAGGCTAATGTTGTTGTTGATGCCTTGAGCAGGTTGTCTATGGGTAGTACTGCCCATTTTGAGAAAGATAAAAAAGAACTAGCAAAGGATGTGCAGAGACTTGCACGCCTAGGAGTTTGCCTGAAAAGCAGTATCAAGACCCTATTTTGCTTGAATTGAAGGCAAATGTTCATAATAAAAAAGTATTGGCTTTTGAACAAGGGGAAGATGGTGTTTTGAGGTATCAAGGTAGATTGTGTGTACCAAGGGCGGATGAACTCCAAGAGAGGGTCATGGAGGAAGCTCATAGCTTTAGATATTCCATTCATCCGGGTTCCACAAAGATGTATCGTGACTTGAGAGAAGTTTATTGTTGGAGTAGTATGAAAAAGGGCATTGCAGAATTTGTTGCTAAGTGACCGAATTGCCAACAAGTTAAAGTAGAGCACCAAAGGCCCGATGGATTGACTCAAAATATAGAATTTCCGGAATGGAAGTGGGAGATGATTAATATGGACTTCATCATAGGTTTACCATGGTCTCGCAGGCAGCATGATTCGATTTGGGTGATTGTCGATAGAATGACAAAATCAGCCCACTTTTTGTCGGTAAAGACTACCCATTCAACATAAGATTATGCCAAGTTATACATTCAAGAGGTGGTAAGACTTCATGGGGTTCTAGCCTCGATTATTTCAGACAGAGGTGCACAATTTATTGCACAGTTTTGGAAGTCATTCCAAAAAGGCTTGGGTTCGAAGGTGAACTTAAGTAGCCTTTCATCGTCAGACAGATGGGTAAGCAAATAATACACTTTTCTGACCTTAGAGGATATGTTGAGGGCTTGTGTGATTGATTTAGAAGGTAATTGGGATGATCACCTACCTCTTATTAAATTTGCTTACAACAATAGTTACCACTCTAGCATCTAAATGGCTCCTTATGAAGTTCTTTATGGGAGAAGATGAAAATCTCCTATTGGATGGTTTGAAGTTGCTGAAGCTGGTTGATAGGACCAGATTTAGTTCATCAAGCTATGGAGAAGGTGAAAGTGATTCAAGAG
This sequence comes from Solanum tarijense, assembly GCA_029582385.1. Lineage (NCBI taxonomy): Eukaryota > Viridiplantae > Streptophyta > Magnoliopsida > Solanales > Solanaceae > Solanum > Solanum tarijense. The sequence continues at coordinate 15,649 of JAJONW010006113.1, forward strand.
AGGTTGAAAATGACGTAGAGTAGTCAGAAATCCAACACTGATGTAAGGAGGAGGGAGTTAGAGTTCGAAGTAGATGATTAGGTATACTTGAAAGTTTTACCCATGAAGGGTGTTATGAGATTTGGTAAGAACGGAAAGCTTAGTCCCTGGTATATTGGCCCTTACAGAATATCCAAAAGGGTTGGTAATGTAGCTTATGAGTTGGAGCTACCACAATAGTTAGCAGCGGTTCACCTAATATTTCATATTTCCATGTTGAAGAAGTGCATGAGAGATCCTTCACTTATCATACCAAATGAAGATATTGGTATCAAGGATAACTTATCTTATAAAGAGATTCCGGTTCAGATTCTAGATTGCCAAGTTCGCAAGTTGAGGACTAAGGAAGTAACATCAGTCAAAGTCCTTTGGAAAAACCAGTTTGTTGAGGAAACTACTTGGAAATTTGAGGAAGATATGAATAAGAGATATCTACATCTCTTTGAGCCTGAAAAAATTGCAGACCAAGGTACTAATTCTCTTTTTAGTACTCTTTATTTATAAGTTGGCATGTTGTAATTGCATTGCTTGTTGGGTGTTTGAGATGAATGCTAGGTGTTATACCCTTAGCCTATTAAAGTAATCTCATTCGAGGACGAATGTTCTGAGGGGGAGATATTGTAACATCTCGCTATTTGAAAGAACTAGAAAGAGCTAGATTTAGAAAGAGTTGTTTTTGGAAAGAAGGAAATTTCTGGAAAAGTGATTAAGTATGTTAAGTTTGAGTTTTTGGTCAACTTCAAATGACTATAACTCGTAACTCAGGATGAATTAGGTGTTATACAAGATACCATAGGAAATATCTTTGAATTATCTTTCCAACATTGCCGAGTTTGCGCGATTCTGAGTTAGTATGAGTGAGATATGCCCATTTGAAGTTGGACTGTTCAAATAAGGAAAGTCCAATCCGGATTTTAGAAGGGCATTATGGTCTTTTCATTTCCCAATTAATTAAGTCCATTTTCAATAAATTATTTGGGGTCTAAATTGAGTTAATTCAGTTTATGCTATTAAGAATTGGGCTAGGGCTTTGAGAGAAAAGAAAAGAGGAGGAAAGGAGAAGAAAAATCAAGATTTCGTCGTCTTCATGAGGAATTGATTGCAGGTTTTGTCAAGGATTTGATCTTACAAGGTATGTGAGACTTTCGTAATATTGGGTTCGTTCACCCACGTGCCAAACATGTTATTTCAGCGTGAATTCGTCCTAAAAGGGTTGAAAGTTTGATATTCTTGAATTTGTTTTCGTTCTTGAATTGTGCTGAGATTGAGGAGTTTCTAAGATCATTACGTCGAATTATAGAGTTGTTTTGAGTTAGGTTCTTAGGTACAATTGCTAGGTATCTGAATCTAAAGAGAATTTGGGAAAAAGAATCGAGTTTAGGCGAATTGGGGTTGGAAAATGAAGAAGGAAAAAGTCGGGCGAATCTGGGTACCAGGTCTGCGTCGCGGACCAGTTCCTCAGATTGGGAAAATCCTCCCTCGCGTCGCGGAGCAGTCACGGACCGTTCTGCCTCAAAATTTATTTCGCGACCAAATATTTAAATACATATCCGCGTCGCGGACTAGTTTTAAGACAATGATTTCTTGATCTTTTTTCATGTTTAACTATCTAAAAATATTCCTAAACATCATGAGATCTTTCCTATCACAAATCACAATCCTTGAATCCATAAATTTAATTCAAGCGAAAGTTAAGAAGTTAAGAATCAAGTCAAGAGAAGTTCATAAAGTTTTTCAAAATCCTTTTACAAACGTTTTAACTTCATTTTAAGACTTAAGTTTTGAGTTGAGTAAATAGTAAGAGTTATAGTTCTTTTCTTCAAATATTATATAGGAACTAAGTATTCCCAAGAGTTAGAAATGTTTTCACATTTGATCAAGAAAGGGAACATCGATTTCAAGAGAGCTTTTAAGTTAAGTTTTGAGTAACTATCTCAAACCAAAGAAAGAGTTTTGTTTTAAAAACACATGAGCTAAGGATATTTTGGGAGTAGTATTGAGCATCGATATGGAGACGCGAGTACATAATAACTCAAATCTCCATAAACCATGTAGCCATTATATTTAGTAAGAGATCATACTTTTTAGATGAATCCATAGTGCTTATCAGCATAGACTAGTGGATCCACTTAGTTAAGGCATCCTATATGATGACAAAGTATAGGACAGTTCTGGCAGCGTGGGCAAGACGCTGTATCACCACTTAGGCTCATAGTGGTGGTTGTCGGTTAGATAAACTCCCACAGAAATTATATTACATTATTATATGAGTAAGTTGATTTGTTATTGCATTTCTTTAACAAACTGAGTTGCTTTCTACTGTTTTAAAAGCTTTCCATATATTGCATGTGTGTTGTTGCTTTATATTGACTTAAGTTATTCATGAGTTGAGTAAAGCCAAGGTAAGTGTTCCTTTAGATTCTTTCAAGCTTACGTTATGTTTAGTATTCCCCTCGCATACTCGTATATTCAATGTACTGACGTCAGTTGGCTACATCATTTTATGATGCAGACACAGGTAACCAGGATCATCATCCAGCGCCTCGTTGATCCAGTTGCGCACTCAGAGTCAGTTGGTGAGCCTCCTTGCTATCCGAAGGACTCCTCTTTATCATTTGTTTTAGTATTTGTTTTAAAGGCTTCATAGGCAGTCAAACAATTAGTTATCTGTCCTTTAGCTTTGTATTGCAGATGTTTTGCTATGAGACTTGAGTAGCCATTTTGGCTAGTTTGAATTTTTTCTTTAAAGATATTCTAAGTTATTTCATAAGTTCCTTATTTGAGGTATTTTTGATGTTTAAGTCTTCCGTTGAGTAAGTAAGTCAGGCCAAGGGTTTGCTTGGGGCTAGCAATGGTTTTCGAGTGCCAGTCCCGCCCAGGGTGTAGGCTCGGGGTGTGACAATAACTAAGAGAATGTATAATGTTATAGTTAAAGAATTAATGTGCAATAGATGAATTTCTAATAAATTTTATACTTACATAAATAAATAGGACTTTTAATTAATGTTACTATTTTTTTCTATAGATATTAGATTGTAATTTAGTGTAGGCGTAAAATAAAAGTGTTTATTCCATATTACTGAATCTAAAATTTATTTTGTTAATGATAAATTTTAAATGATTTATATATATTCACATATTTTCACATTTGTTATGATTTTCTTTTAAGATATAAAAAAGAACTCAATTTTTTTTAAATAATATATTTTGAAGTTAAAAGATCTTGTTAACTTGATAATACAATCAAGACATGTATATTACCTACCCAAATATATGTGTGTGTGTGTGTTTGCATTACTAAAAATATATCTCATAAAAATTAGCTATTAAATAAATAATAAAAATTAAACTAACACAGACTTCAACTGGCATTAGTAGAAGTCATATGAACTTCGTCGAAAATACTGAAATATTAAGAAATAGTAAATTAGTAAAACAAAAGGGCAATGTTTACATAGTAATAACTATTTTGAAGCAAACTCCTGACAATCTAAATCACATAAGTAGTATTGATAAATAAAGTCATTATTTTGTCCTGAGCCTCAAAAATAAATCGTGACAATTCTCTAACTCTTGAGAAGTTTAATAATTTTGGGAAAAGATATTCAGAAACATATATCTACATCACAAGAGAAATTGTAAACAAAAACAAATGACTTTATACTACAATATAAATTGAACTTATACAAACTTCAATTGGCCTTATTACAAGTCATATGAACTTTTCTTCGTTGAAATTACTGAGATATTAAGAAATAATAAATCAGTAAAGCAAAAGGGCAATCTTTAACTAGTAATAAATATTTTGAAGCAAACTTCCTGACAATCTAAATCACACAAGTAGCATTGATAAATAAAGTCATTCTTTTGTCTCGAGCATCAAAAAACAAATTGTGACAATTCTCCAACTCTTGAGAAGTTTAATAATTTTGAAAAAAAGATATTCAGAAGCATATATCTACATCACAAGAGAAATTGTTAACAAAACCACATGAATTTAGACTACAATAAAAATTAAACTAATACAAATTTCAACTGGCGTTATTACAATATAAAAATTTTCTTCGGCGAAAATACTTAAATATTAAGAAATAGTAAATCAATAAAACAAAAGGGCCATATTTATATAGTAATAACTATTTTGAAGCAAACTTCCTGACAATCTAAATCACATAAGTAGCATTGATAAATAAAATTATTTTTTTATATTGAGCATCAAAAAATAAATTGTGACAATTCTGTAACTCTTGAGAAGTTTAATAATTTTTTAAAAAGATATTCAGAAGCATATATTTACATAACAAGAAAAATTGTTAACAAAAACAAATTAATTTAGACTACATCATGTTAACTTCATGTATGGGAACATTACATACTAATGTATATATTAAGCAAAAAAGTAATTATTATATCATCAGAATTATTTTCCTCAAGTACTCGAGGTTAAAGAATATGCTTTCTTAGGATAGAACAATTTACTTCATCAGAATAGTAGTACCTCATATTCCGCTAAACTTCGAACTCACTCAATCACAACAAATCACACAATTTGTTTTAAAATGCAAGAAGAGGAAGAGTAGAAGATTAAAAAAAATTGTGGTTGAAAAATGAGAGAAAACCCCTCTATTTATAGTCAACAAAGGATAGTATGAACAAGTTTTTTTTTATGTCTTATTTGAAAAGTCACGACCTTTCCAAGAAGTCACAACCCTTTTGAAAAGTTACAACTTATTGAAAGTCACAGCTCTTTGGAAAAGTCACAACTCATCGAAAAATCACAACCCTTTGAAAAAAGTCACAACTTATCAAAAAAGTCACAATTCATCGAAAAAGTCACAACCTAAGTTAGGGATATTATAGTAATTTGACATTCAAGTTAGGAGTTCATACTTTTAAGGTAATACAGATATAGATATAGATGTAAAAAGTACTATAAGTCACAATAATTGAAAATTCAAAATAGTTAAAAGATATATAAAAAATTTACGGTCAAAGATAGATTTGTTTGAATCTCGAAATCCAAAATGCCACATAAATTGAGATGGAGGGAGTATATCAGCCAGAGGCGTATCTAGGAATTCGGCAATATGGGTACACGAATATGAAAAAATGCATCTTAAATATAAATTTGATATGTTTGACTTTTAGGTTCTTAATATGAACCATTAAATTTTAAAAATTATAGGTCCAAAATATATAATACAATTAGTTTTAAATTTTAATGTACACATTTGATTTAGTAACATAAAAATCTTATAGTGCAAAGTTTTTTAGGAACTTCCAATGTAAGGCACTTGAAAATTTTGAAAGAATAAAGGAAAAAAAAAAGAAAAATTAGTTGAAATGTCAAAAGGATAATTGATAACCACTTGGGGATGTGTTACTCAAAAGGACAAGATAGATATAAGACTTAAAATTTTATCCTTACTTAGAGAGGTGCACTTAATCATTATTGTATTATCATATGACACTTTAAATGTGGGTTCACACATCTATATTTAAATATTTTTAAAAAATATAACACTATTATATATGATCTAGAGAGAGGAGCATGGGTTCACGTGAACCCACGGCACCCCCTCTAAATACGCCCCTGATATCAACAAAACAAATTTATGTCAATCTGGAGTAAAACTATTTTTTTAGTATGCTTATAGCATTGCACCATAGAGAAACTAAAATGTCTAGGTCAAAGTCGGATTTAAGATTTTAAATTTGTAGAATCTGGATTTTAAGGAAAGACATCGATTGAGGCCAGTATATTTTAATTGTTACGTGATTTTTTCGATACAATATAGAGTTTGAACCATACCCCCTGAGTACTACTGAACCCATAACTTATAATGTGGATCTGCCTAACTAATGATTAAACATGATACTTAATAATGCTACAACTAATAAATAGTATAAGAAAAAAAAGTCATATCATTTGGTTGAGTGACTTCCTCCCCTCTCATTTATCAGCTTTACCTTGATCTAACAATAAAATATGTGTTCACAACTTTCAATTTTTTTTTTGATGTCCATATATATTAGATAAATTTGCGAGGACTAATGACACATGGTTAGAAACTCTTGGGATCCTTTCTCTATTCTAATAGCATGCCTTTTTGTGATAGGGTTCAAACTCGAATCGTGCATTCAACTCATAACATGTTGTGCTCCAACCACTATACCGTACCACCTGAGGTAATTCATACATTGAATTCTTTGTATACCTATTCAAAATATAGCTTAAGACTTTATCATGGCCCCCTTTGATTCTGATACCATATATTCAAATTACTAGCTCATACTGAATGATGAACTTATGAGTGAAACAGACAAACTTAAGATTATTGAATGCTTTAACAACTAATACTAACTACCATGACCAAGTCTACTAATCCAAAACTTCACCTTCTTCAACATATAAACACATGCATTTGGTGCAAGGAAATAATCAGTTATATACTAGAAGTAATGTTGAAAACCAATAATTCTTTACTTTTAATTGACCCTATATGGAAACGGCAAGCATAGAGATTCATAGAGTCCATAGATTGAGTTATTGAACTTTCAAACAATGAATGTGAAGTGACATCATATAAGCCAAAAACATGTCAACTTTAAAAAATTCACACTCAACTACGTGATGTGGTGAGCATCAGAGGAGTATCCAGAATTCGACAAGATAGATACACGATTATGAAAAAAAGCATCTTATATATAATTTGATTTTCTCTTTTCCGTATTTGTCCTACTCCTCACATTAAATTGCCCCCAATACTTCCCATCATTCAATGTTCACTTCCCATTATCATCAAGAAGTTTCTTGTTTATTTTGATTCTTTTGTTTTTGTTTCTTCCTTTCTGTTTTCTGCATTCGCCTTAGCCCACACATTAATTTCCGTATTCTCTCTTTTCTGCATTCGACGTACTTCACCCCAAACCCAACCTCCAACCCTGGGTACTTATCAAAAGTTCAAAGAGTTCCCATAATTTCTCATTATTGTCAAAAAGGTTTCTTCACTATATATAATACAATCACAAACCTCAATGTTAGATTGAGAAAGATTTTGATAATTGACAAATAATGGAACAAATGAAAGGAACCGATTGAGCCGACATGTTCCTTTCAGACTGAATTCGAATGGGATAAGGAGAACATCAACCACGCGAATTAAAAGTTATAAAGCGGTGGAAGGGTTGCTTTTTCGATAAGAAAATAGTGCAAAAAGGTTTCCTTTCATAAAAAGAATTCCTTCAAGGAAGAGGAAGCGTGCATAAAATTAGTTTACAAGAATTTCCAAATTCCACACGGATAAGGAAACAAAGTTGAAGTAGGAAAAGGATTCTTGGTCTACTTAGTCTATAAATAGAGTAAGAATCTTCCAACGAAACTTGCGCACTTAAACAAAAAATTACAAGTAGAATACAATCAAATAGAGGGAGTTCATATTTGAGTGATTTCTGATTACGAAGTGCAGCCAACATAAGGAAACAAGAAACAAGAATTGAAGAACTGATTCATAGGCTTATGTTTTATAGTTCTTAAGTCAAGTTTGTTTGTACTGAGTTTTTATCGATTTGTATCTTTAGTTCTTTCTAGATCCAGTGAACTATAAACTGGAGTAGGAATAGAGTCTTCAAGTTGGGGCGACTTAAAGACTTAGGAACATAAACCTTGGGGGGTTTGTGTTGGATTTTAGGAATTAGAGTTAGTTCCTAGGATTGCAAGAGTTGTAATTCGAATTCATAACTTGAAGTGGGTCGACGATCTAGTTGGTTGTTGGCGTCTAGGAATTAGAGTTTATAATTCCTTAGGTTACATAGGTTTGTAATCTTTTGTTGAGGCTTAGAGTTTAATGAAGAATAATTAAATCCTACAGAGGTGTAGGTCGTGGTTTTTTTACCTTTTATGAGTTGGGGTTTTCCGCGATAAAATATTATATCATTACTTTATTTGTTTTACTTAACGTAACTGCTATAATCTGTAAATGAACAAATAGAGTATACCTGTTCCTAAGGAAAATTTGGGGGTCAGTATTCCAACAATTAGTATCAGAGCAGGTTATCTTTGTAGAGTCTATTAACTAAAGATAAGATCACTATGAATTCTGCACTTCCTCTTGGACACAGTGAAGGTCAACACATCAACATACCACCATTATTCAATGGACATTACTACGCATGGTGAAAGGCGAGAATGGATGATTTTCTACAAGCCCATGACTATAAATTATGGATGAGAGTTACTGATGGTCCTCTTATTCCTTTGATGAAGGATGATGATGGGAAAATCATTCCAAAGCCCAAGGCTCAATATGGAGAAGCTGATTATAGAATGCTCACAAAGAATGCTAAAGCTAAGTGCATTCTTGTATGTGGACTTGGACCTGACGAGTTCAATCGCATCTCTAGTTATACTACAGCGAAACAAATTTGGGACACACTAGTCAATGCACATAAAGGAACTCCCCAAGTAAGAAAATTTAGAATTGCTAGACTATGCACTGAATATGAAACATTTAAGATGGAGAATGGTGAATCACTTCAAGATATGATTACTAGATTCACTACTATTGTGAATGAACTGGTGTCTTTGGGAAAGATACACTACTGAGGAACTTGTTGATAAAGTGCTGAGGACTCTACCTAAGTCGTGGGAGATCAAGGTCACTGCAATTAGAGAAGCAAATGATTTGACAACCATGAGTTTAGATGAATTTGTAGGGAATCTAAAGACTTACGATATGGATGTTGATGAAACAAAAAATGAGTGGAAGAAACAAATATATGATTTTCTTTTTCAAAGCAACTGAGAGTGATGAATCTGATCTGGATGATGAGGACATAGCCATGATCAACAAAAACCTCTTCAAGAAAGGTGAAAACTATGAGAAAAAACTGCACCCAAGCAAAGAAAAAGAATTTGGAAACGTTATGTATACTGCTTGGGGAACAAGTTCAGACAACTCAAATGAAGATGATGCAAAAGATATGGCTTTGATGGCCATGGAGGACTCTGAACCAGACTCTGAATCATACACTGAGAAAAGGGAGGTAAATCTTCTTGACCTTAAAAATAAACTAAAATGTTTTTCAAAGAAAAAATTATCTTCCCTTATTTCAACTTTCATAGATAATGTTCAAGTGTTGGATGAAAACAAAGATCAATTATTGGCTTCCTTGACCAGTTTATTATTTGAATATACTGATCTTGAAAAAATTAACTCTGATCTCAAGAAAGAAAATCAATTCCTAAAGGAATAAGTACAACAACTTGATTCCTGCACTTTGGCTCTCAAATATGAAATTTTGAAACAAAATGTTACTGGAATGCGAATGGAAAATAGTGTTGACCAAATCAGATGTGACCAAGATCTAAAAAGGATAAAAGATGAACTATTTTCTGAAAGGAAAAAATCTAGAAGAATAAATCTTGACCTGGCTAGAACTAAGTATGAGCTTGAGAGGGCAAACAAATGGTCCCAGTCCTCAATGATTGTGACTCAGCTCAATAATAGAACACATAACACTAAATGTGGAATAGGTTTTTTTAAAGAAGTCCCTAAGAAAACGTCTTATTTGTGCACATATTGTGGTAGTATTGGTCACTCAACGGGCACCTGCCCAATAGTTATAACTCACATGAATAAGAACTTCAAAGCTTCCTCCAATAGAAAAATCAACCCCGTTAAAGGAAAGGAATCACTTCAAAGGAACAGGTTGGGGTAAAAGAAAAAATCTAAAAATGTTTCACCAATATGGATAAATAGAGATCTCATTCATCCTTTTTATCAATACAAATGACCCAAGCTAGTCTGGGTTCCTAAATCTAACCTTTGAATTTGCAGAAAAAGTGAGAGGAAGCAGGCAACATTCACCAATGAACACATGTTGCTCCAGACGCATGATTGAAACTAGAAGAAATTTCTCTCACTTGCAAAACAAAAGGATGGAATAATAGCTTTGACAGTAAAAAAAAGTTGAAAAATGGGCAAGACTAAAGAACACAAATTGAAAGAAGGCATTATGTTGAAGGAATGAACCAAAATTCACTCAGTATATTACAACTTTGTAAAAAGAGAAACAAGCCTGCATGATGTTGCTGAGTTGTCAATGATCTTGAAATCAATTATGAAGAAACATGTGAAAGAAACAGGTCTAACCTATGCAGTATCTAACAATTACGAACATGAAAAGTCATATGAGGCGCACTCAGATGATCAGAGTGTGTAAATTGCGATTTTATCAATTAAGAAGGATGATCAACCTAGGAAAACACTTTTAAAAGGAACAATTTGGAACTTGGGGATGATTAAGTTCACATAAGTATCCCTCAATGGCTAATGAACATTGCGCATACTGCCCTCTAATCTTGAATTTTATGCTCAATCTTGTACATTAAGTTGTATGTCTCTATACCACTTTTAAAGTCAAGTCACTCATACACTATAACATTGTATTTGCATCTGTTGTCACATGAGAGAGACTTAGTAAAATTGGAGCAAAATTTAGCATTATCCAGCGATCTAAGGTATGTATACTACAATTGTTCATGACTAAATATAGAATTAATGCACTTGAACCTGTTCCTGCCACTTGTCCCAAAATATATATCCATGTCTTATGCTCTATTTTCGATGTTGTCTTAAAGGAATCTAATCACGCTTTATATAACCAGATCTCTACCCATGATAAAAATCTTCATCTCAAAGGACTCTTAATACCACTAAACAATTATCTTAGTAAAAGTCTATTTAAAGCCTTATCCTAGTGTGTATCTACAACTCACACCCTTCTCTTTCATAAACTTCTTAACCAAGAAATCCTTTTTTTCTAAAATTGTGGAATAAAATGTTCTTCAAGAAACATGTTCATGCTTGATTAATTACAATCTTGAAGATTCTAAGTGTGATGGTCTATCTAATGTTATGATTGAGATGACTTCGGTGGATGACACCTCTACTTTGGTGCCTTATAAAATAGAGGTTGTGGTGTAGAAAGTAGGTAGTGCTGGTTCTTAGGGGGAATCTGTATTGAGTGTGTCTAAAATTATTGAGGGAATTTTGGAGGATATACCATGTGAGGGGTAATATTTTGGGGACCCTACAGTTGAACAAAGTTCAGTTGTTAGGCTCAACTCGGGTTCGTATAGTGAGGGGGAGTCAATGCGGGACCCCTCTGTCGAACCTAATTCTTCTATTGGGATTCATATAAATTGTGATTTAGGGTTGATGTAAAAACATATTATAGTTGGTGCTACGCCTGATAGTACCACGTCTAGGGAACTGATTGGGAGAACATGTTCCTCTACAAATGATGTTGAAGAAATTTGTTCCTCTTACTGACTTAATTGAAATTAAAGATGACTATATTGAAATTAGAGTTGGGAACTTTGGGAAGCGCACATTGCTCTTAGGCAAGGTGATTACTAATTTTGGGGGTTAGAGATGAGTGAACTATTATTTCTCCGGAGGATACATGATTGAACCAGTTCCTTAAAGGTGATACAAAACGAAAAAATAAGTTGAAATTGAAGTCATATGTGTCATTCACCAGAATACCATAGACCAGCTGCATATGAACTATGATCTTGAACATGTAGGCCTATTACCGAAAAATAAAACACAAAGCTCAAGGCTAATCTTGCATAGACCAGGCTACCCTTGAAATTGAGAAGACTACTAGTTTTGTTAATCCAAAAGATGTTTTTTGTGCTGCTGAAAAAGGAATATTATTTACCCTCTCATGCCCCATCTTTTGCTATTGCCTAGCCACGTTAGCCTTTGACCTTCCATTTTTTTCTCATCGTGCTTGATTTTATCTTTAATTATGATTACATTTGTGGTGTATATGCTTTTTGATTAATGCTAATGTTAGGTTTGAGTTTCTAGTTTATGTCTATCTCCTATGTTTGTGCAAATGATTTGTTATAGCTAACTGAGTACTTGATTTTTAAGTGTTTGTGTAGGTGATAGCCCAGTGGCCATGAGTATCAAAATTGCTTCTCTTAGTGTGGTGTATGCCTTCACAATGTTTTATGATGTCAAAAGGGGGAAGTGCATACTTGTGTAATAATTATAACCCAATTGGTCTAACTTGATCCTCTAATGTGTTTGCTTTGTGTATTGAGTTTTAAGAAACTAACATATAACACAAATTGATCTATTCACACAAGAAGCATTGGTTTGTCATCATAAAAAGGGGGGGGGGGGGAATTTGTTAGGTCGAGAAAGATTTTGCTAATTGACAAATAGAGGAACAAATGAAAGAAATCGGTTGCGCCGACATGTTCCTTTCAGACCGAATCCGACTGACATAAGGAGAACGTCAACCACACTAATTAGAAGTTATAAAGCGGTTAAAGGGTTGCCTTTTCAACAAGAAACCAGTGCAAAAAGGTTTCCTTTCATAAAAAGAATTACTTCAAGGAAGAGGAAGCGTGCATACAATTAGTTTACAAGAATTTCCAAATTCCACACGGATAAGGAAATAGAGTTGAAGTAGGAAAAGGATTCTTGGTCTACTTAGTCTATAAATAGAGCAAAAATCTTCCAACGAAACTTGCGCCCTTAAACAGAAAATTACAAGTAGAATACAATCAAATATAGGGAGTTCATATTTGAGTGATTTCCGATTACGAAGTGTAGCCAACACAAGGAAACAAGAAACAAGAAACAAGAATTGAAGAACTGATTCATAGGTTTATGATTTATAGTTCTCAAATCAAGTTTGCTTGTATTGAGTTTTTATCGATTTATATCTTTAGTTCTTTCTAGATCCAGTGAAGTATAAACTAGAGTAGGAATAGATTCTTCAAATTGGGGTGAATTAAAGACTTGGGAAACATAAACCTTGGGTTTGTGTTGGATTTTAGGAATTAGAGTTAGTTCCTAGGATTGCAAGAGTTGTAATCCGAATTCATAACTTGAAGTGGGTCGACGATCTTGTTGGTTGTTGGCGTCTAGGAATTAGAGTTTATAATTCCTTAGGTTACATAGGTTTGTAATCTTTTGTTGAGGCTTAGAGTTTAATGAAGAAGAGTTAAATCCTACAAAGGTGTAGGTCATGGTTTTTTACCTTTTATGAGTCGAGGTTTTCCGCGATAAAATATTATGTCATTATTTTATTTATTTTACATAACGTAATTACTGTAATCTGCAAAAGAACAGATAGAATATACATGTTCCTTAGGCAAATCTGGGGGTCACTATTTCAACACCCAACAAATACAGGTGTAACACATCCATTTCCTTGTCTATTTGTTGTTAGGTTGTTATATTTGCACTCATATAGACGGATGTACAAGGCAGGAATAAACTATATTATGAATGAATGGAATTTAAAGTTGAGACGTTCATTTCATTGATCACTAAATCACACTTTTGAGTGTATTTTAAAAAAATTTATACCGAACACATAGACTGTTAGAAAAAATAATAGGAAATATAATTGAAAAAGAAAATGACTTTGAGGCGTGTGATCATTTTCTTTAAAGAGATATTGCCATATACATATTGGGGTAAATACAAACAATTCTTGTTAAAGATACAACAAAACTCTTTGTTTATACATGCAGATTTTTCTTAGGCTACTTGTAGAGAGTCTTTATAGTTATAGAACTTAAGAGTCATGTTCTTTCATGAACAACTAACTTTTCATAAGGGTCAAGCTTTTTCATGAACATGTGTGTTTTTTCAATTTAAGACCTCTATATATATATTACAAAATATATACCATATACGCACATCTGAGCTAAAAATACATAACATTACTAGTATTTTTTTCAAGCAACAAATTAGTACTAATTAACTATGTAAATAACCATTAAAATAGGAAGAAGAGAAGTATAAAAGCATACTGAAAGAGCAATTAATCTAACGATGGCGATAAAATTAGAAATACATAATTGAAAATAAAAGGTTAAATATATGAGAGTCACGAAGATCAAAGAGGCAGAATTTGTCATTCTTTGTCTGCCTCGTGGCAGAACTTCTCAAAATGACTGAATTAGTCCACTTTCTAATTTAACTTAACATGAGAGTTAAATAAACTTAAAAATAATGTGTAATAATTAATGACTTTGTTTAATTTTTTTTTCAATTACAACTAATGTCCATTTCCTCAAAGTCTCCAAAGGTCTATTTATTACAAACTTATTTTGACACACACGTGCATTAATTGCACATACAACAACAACAACAACAACGTGCATTAATTGCACATGAATAACAAATTATATGTTGTTTTTAAAAAGAAAAAAATATTTCAATTTTTTCTTGAATTTGACTACAAAATTTATTTTACCACTTTAATTATACAGATATTTAAATATCCGTTTACTTTCAAGTGAATTTAATGTCACCCTAACACTATAATATACTATTCTCATAATGGAAAGTGCATTATACATGCGCCACGTCAGTGGCACATCAGCACCAAGTCAGAACAGAGTCACGTAAAATATTATAGTTGATTTTTTTTTTTTTAATTATTGAAAGACATCTTTTTACCCATCCTAATTACTTTTAAATTGTCCCATGTCAAAATCCGACTCACCTTTTTTTTTTTTACCAAACCCCTAATCCCTTCTCCGTAGTTATTCATATAATTCCTTGTTTCAACCTTAGTAATTTCCAAAAGATCAATTATTGTAGCGACTTCTTCCGGTTGTTATGGGTAAATCATTAGTGAAAGAAGGCGGGAAAGAGATTTTTTTGGAATAGTAAATTGAAAATTCTAGGCTAGGTCAGTTTCAGATGAAAGCTGAGCAAAGTGAGGTCTAGGACAATCTAGGAACGGACTGGGTAAAATTTCTAAGTTTGTCTGATTTTTCTATTAGCTAAGACATTATTGAGTCCATAAGGATTTTCGAAAGTGACTTTGGATGAGTAGAATTTCTGATATCAAATTTAGCGTGAACAAGTTAGTTTAGAATGTCAAGGCTCGAGTGTGTGTTGTGAAATGTGAACTTTTGGAGAAAAATTTCGTGTTTCTGTCTCATGCAAGCCGCTACAATGGGTGCTACTCCACTATAGCAGAGGAATTAATTCCCTCCATAGAGGGTGATCTCGATATGATGATGACGCTATAGCAGGTTAGGGCAATAGTGGGGTTAGTCACAATTTTATGTAGAAATTCCCCAAAACTGCTTATTATTTATGCAAAGTTGTTTTGAGAAGAGGAAGGGCAATCTTGGGCGAGATTCAACCAATTCCCAAGAATTCCGTCGATAAAGGTAAGTAAATCACTCCCCCTACCTTGGTATTGTGATTCTTAGGCCTTCGAATCCTTGTTGGGTAGCTTTAGGCGAGGGTTTGACTTGAATTAATGGTGGACAAACCTTGATTTAGGTGGAATGATCACGAGGTTGGACTGGAGTTAGTATTAAATTGTAATCCAAATATAATTAAGCCATGTTGTGTTAATTTTGTGTTATATTATTTGTCATCGAGTCAGGTAGACTATATGTAGTTGTCTTACTCGCCATCTCGACGCATTCCCCTCTCTCCACGGTATCGTCCCACACAAAAAGAAAGAGCGCAGAGCCCCACTAACGTAAAGCGAGGAATTGAGCCTGGACGGGTAGACTGTACCTGCAAGGCATCTCATATTTTATTATACCATAGAACCTCAAAAATTCATTGATTCATGTCACATAAACATTCAGACAGTTCAGATCAGATTATCAGTGGAATTCATGTAGGAGGACTAATATGGATATTTAACGATTGTTTTCGCTCGTTAGAACTATAATTAATGTATGATGTTTATATCTGTCGGGTTTATAGGAGCCATGTCAGGTTATTGCTTGTTATGTGTTTATACAGTCTTTTTATAAGGAAGTAAGGTACTATACTTGTGTTCACTTCTGTACCTTTCGTTCAGTCCTTATACTTCAATTTTAGCTTTCAGTTTGTTTTACATGTTTGGTATATTATTTTGTAGTGATGTCCTTTGTCTAGGGGCGCTGCATTCATGCCTGCAGGTTCTAAGCGACGATCAGACAAGCCTGGCGAGTACCACAACCGACGACCTGACATACCTTATTAAAAATAATCTTATGGTACCAACAACTATCATAACTTCAATTATTCTTTGGAATATAACAGAAATAAAAAAACTATTCAATAACCCTCCCTCCAACCAACACACCTCTATCATTAATAACATTAGCTTTATTTTCCTTGAGTTCTATCATTTTGTTTCATCTACTCAAGTATCATCTCTCCAAAACACATGCTTCATGTATCTTGACAATTGACATCCACCTCTGGATGGCTTCCTCAAATTAAACATTACTGGTTTTGATCAAAAGTGGGAATGGAGGCACAAGATAAGTAATACAAGATCATTTACGAACATGGATAGCTGGCGATTCATGCAACATAAAAGCTGAAAAATGCTCATCATGCTGAACTCTTAGCCCTGCTAGATTAGTTCCTTTTTGTACATTCATAAACAAAGTTTAATATACATATAAAAGTAAAATCCTTCTGTTTTAAGAAGAAAAAATATAGACCCTCTTCCTGCGTATCGGTCTGTTCGATTTTATTTTGAAGTTAATCAATTTAACTTAATAGTTGGTTTGTAGACTTGCTACATTGTTAAGATATTGACTTATCGGTTATTGATCGTTATTTATTTGATTATAAGTTTAACTTTTAAGATTTGACACATAAAAAAATCATAGAAAATCACTTAGAAACAAGGTGACAAACCAAATGAATCATGCACGTGAGTTACCAAAATGCATCTTACTCAAAAGAAAACATTGTCACATTGTAGAATAACCGAAAATTTGAGACAACCTAAAATAAAAGTATGAAAATAAATTCTAAGTTTAACCTGTTAAGAAAAAGCTTCAAATCATTAAGAACCGCTAATTCGATGATAAAAGAAATTCAAAATCATTACCAAAATCGCTAAATTAATAACCCATTACCGATAAATCAATAACTATTTTTCGATTTGAATTATCGATTCCGCCCTCCCCTGTGAATTATTAAAGAGAGAGAGAAAATTTGTACCCTGTGTTAAACTGATTTTCTATGGAGCTTGATGCTTGTCTACTGTTTCCACAAGCCACGTGGCATACTTTAATAGCGTACGTGTGTATTCATTGTTGACATTCGAATGCTAAACGCGGAATATTGATAACTCTATTTTATTAATTCTAGAAGCCTCCATTTCCTTCAAAGTCAATAATTAAATTTGCCAGAAAAAAAAATGCCAGCAACATTAATTAAAGTAATAAAATCGATTAATTTGAATAGATATCTTATGGTATTTAATGTTTGCACGAAAAGGAGAAAATATACCCCCACCTAAATTTGTAGCCACCGTCAATTCTTGTTATTTTATTTTTTTACTTTTGAATATTCGTATTAAAGTTTAATTAATTTTATTTTATTTCAAACAAATTTAACATGGTAAAAAAAATACGAAATTCAATCACAATGCAAAAAAATACATTCTAAACTTATAATTTCAATAGTTCAAACATTCAAAACTGCAGAAAAAAACGACAATAATTAGGCAGGCTGATGGTGTTATTTATTTGTCTAATAAAATATAACAAACTGGAATATAATTTTTCTATGACAGTGACTAACTAACTAGAAGGCAAAGTCATATTTCGTCTTTATTCTATAATGTTCACGTTTTTCATTTTAAAATTCAAAAATCGATAGGGTCGGTTAGTTGGTTAACAAGTTATCTTAAAATAAATGAAGTGAAATATTATAGTATTAGTATAAATATACTTTTATTAGTAAATATTTGGTTATTTTATAAAAAAAGATATACCGGATATATAATATAAAAGGTCTGATATATTATATATCTAGATTAAAAGAAAGCCTTTTAACCATTTTCGAGGCTGTAGACATATTAGAAATATACTCAAAAAGTAGGTCAATGAAAGATTTAAAAGGAAAACTTTGTGAATTTAGTTATTTTATGATGAGAAAAACACAAATTAATAATGAAATAGTATTTATGATGGACAAATCTATCACAAAATTAATTATAATATGATAAAATTTTGATAGATTTATGCATCCAACACTTGAATTTACTAGGAATTGAGCCTAATTCTACCCACCACAAATATTTTGTTTTTTCTTGTATAGTAAAATCATGTTAGATAGTAGACGTTAGGTATTTCATTAGGATTAGTAAGATAAAACTTAGTCTCCCTTGCTTACACTTATTCCTATTGATATTTTTTATGTTTAATAACAGGCCACTAAACACTGTCTACTGGTAAATTTGCGGGAAAAAAACTAATTAAAAAAATAAAATCATGTAATAAATGTGTATTTAGACCTTACTTTCCACTAATATAAGAGGAGTATTAATTTTCAAGAGACTATTGCGTTGGATTGACCGTTTTTAATGTGGAGGCAAAAATGGGAAAATGGTATAAATGCTATTTGCATGAAATAACACAATCAACACATCCACACCTTGCAACATTTATACCCTAAGACCAACATCTCATCGTGGCTTCTTCAATAGTTTTTATCAAAATTATGTGTCAAATTGGATTATTATAATGTAAACACCTAAAGTTACGAATTAAAAGTACGAAAGATTGATTATATGTACCGTAGTAATTTTTAAGAATTTATTTAAAATATTATATATATGTATATAAAAGTTAGTTAAACTGGACAAGTGTTGTTGGATAACTATTTTAGTATAGTGGACAAGTAAAAATGGACGGAGGGAGCAGACAATATCTAATAATGGTACAGTAAAACCCCTATATAATTATATGGTCTCATTAATATTATAAATTAATAATTCTTTAAAATGACACAGATATCTAAGAAAATTTAGTAAAATATGATTCTATAGTATTTTATTTATTGTTAAAATTTAAATCTAATTGAAGCTTATTTCTAACTTTTCTTATTGCATCCAAAAGTTCTAGTGTTGTCATGACTACAAATCTTTTTGAGTGTACTTGGAATAATCTCTTTCGTACTCACATAATGTTTTACGTATCTGATATGTCATTGGTGATTTTGTGACACCTTTTGAATGAGAAGCCATTTTTAAATATGATTTCAAGAAATTTGCTATGTTGTTTATATAGTTTATTCTTTCACCATCATACATTGAATGTTTTTAAGTAAAATACAATGAATAATATTTGATTATTAATTAGAAACAATGAACATTATGTATGATGAAATTATTTTTGTATTCTTGAATTTATTTTTATTTGAATCATACACATATATTGTACTTTATTTATAATGAATTTATCTTTATCTAAACTCAATAAATAAGATACATAAATTAGCAAACACACAACCAGACACTTCATAGATTGTCACGTCCTACTTGTAGTCAACTTTGGAATTATTCCTTATTATATAGTATTTCTATCTTTCCTCAACTAGAAGTACTTGTTACGTTTCCATTGATTCATCTCCTAATTTCCTTTTTTGGGTAAAACAGAGACATGAATGCTCTTGCAGCAACTAATCGTAACTTTCGCAAGGCCAGTCGCATTCTTGGATTGGATTCTAAACTTGAGAAGAGTCTTTTGATACCTTTCAG
This sequence comes from Solanum tarijense, assembly GCA_029582385.1. NCBI lineage: Eukaryota > Viridiplantae > Streptophyta > Magnoliopsida > Solanales > Solanaceae > Solanum > Solanum tarijense. The sequence continues at coordinate 35,251 of JAJONW010006113.1, forward strand.
AGAAATCAAGGTTTAATTTGTTTGTCATCATTTCTATTTTCGGATACATCACTTTAACGTCCCTTAAAGTTGATTATATGTATATATGTGTTAATCAGGTGGAATGTACAATTCCTAAGGATGATGGAACCTTAGTTTCCTACATTGGATTCAGAGTTCAACATGATAACGCTAGAGGTCCTATGAAAGGGGGAATCAGATACCATCCTGAGGTATTTTTTTCAATTTGCTCTTTTTACCTGTTATTTTATCTGGTTTTGATTTGACATCGAGTTTAACAAAGTTTTTTTTTTTTAAAAAAAAATTTGTGATGTTAAATTAAAGATTGCTAGAATGTACCAAAATCGTGTAATCTTGTGGTAATAAACATGTCACACGGAAAGTTAGATTGAGAATTGTCAAAAAAAAGGAAAGATACATTCTTTTTGAAACAGATTAAAAAGAGAAGTAAAGAAAAAAACTTGAAATGGAGAGAGTAGATTTTTACATAATTGGATTGTTTTTTTGTTAGCACTTTGGTAATACTCTTATTTTTCACTTTGAAAAATTTGGACTTTGGAAAAATTGAGGTTGGATAAGACTTGACTAGAGGGTTGCTCGGATGGTAAGGATCCTCTGTCTTTGACCCTAAGTTCATGGGAATCGAGGGAGAATGAAGGGTATAGAAGCTCCTAGGGAAGGGTAAATGAACAAAAAAATGGTTGAGTAAGACTTTTTTCCTTTTTGGTAGACTGCAATTGTCTTGTATTGTGAGAGAGATTTTGTAGATGTGAGGACTTTGCTAAGGCTAAATGGTTTCATTGCATACAAAGATGAATAGGTGTTCTGTTGTAATCAAGTAATGATCAATTATGTTAAACATATATAGGGGTTAAGATTGTTTATTTATTTGCTTGTGCGGTAGATTAAAGAGTCTGGTTCCTGTTCAAGGGGAATCTTCTATATATAATATTGTTGTTATTTGTATTTTTTGGGGACCGGAAAATCAACATCTGAAATGTCATGAAATACCCTGCTCTTTGGGGGTGCCCTCAGTGTCGAGGAACATGTACTAGGGTGTATGTGTGACTTGTTTAAAGTACTACAGAACCTCTAGGCATAACCTTTCGCTTATTATTTTTAGCCCCCCACCGTGCTGTATAAATTAGACAAGATCAAGATCACTCATGTTATGCCCTTAGCCTAATGGCTTTGGGCGCAACTTGCGTTCAAAGAAAGTATGCACGTCTGTTGAAAGAAATCATGATGGACCACTCATGTTGTGCTGCACATGACTGAAGTATATGAGATCTGTAACTTCCAGTTAATTTTTTTTTATTAATGTGTTGGTCAATCCTTCTGATGCTTCAAGCATGAAAAGCGTTGGCCTTTGATGTTTAGATGAAAACTTAACGTTTCGAGGTTCAACTCATCTTTTTAGCTTTCATAGCATCTTCTATTTAGCAGGTGATAAATATATATGAGTAGGTTTGTATGCATAATTTTATTTAGCTTTCATTTATTGATGGTTAAACATGTATCGATAAAATGTTCATCTATATATAGGAATTACTTTATGTTAACTATATGCTAGATCATAACAGTTCCACTAACCTTTCCTTTTCAATTGATCTTGTCTATCAACGTCAAGTTTCTATCATGTTCTAATTTTTGCTGGTGCTCAATAGTCTTTAAGTGTTCTTTTTTTTCTCGTAGCAGTGGACTTGGTACTGAGATATATGGTAAATTTGTTTTGCAAGGTTGACCATGACGAGGTGAATGCCCTTGCTCAACTAATGACTTGGAAGACTGCTGTAGCAGATATTCCATATGGAGGAGCTAAGGGTGGAATAGGGTGCATCCCGAAAGATTTAAGCATTAGTGAGTTGGAGCGCCTTACACGTGTTTTCACTCAGAAAATTCATGATCTTATTGGAATTAATACTGATGTCCCTGCACCTGATATGGGCACTAATTCCCAGGTTAGTAATATCGATCATTATATATCTCAAACATTTTTAGAATATATAAATGCAAGCAAATAGGCTTATCGATACTTTGTACAAACAGACCATGGCGTGGATGTTGGATGAGTATTCGAAGTTTCATGGGCACTCACCTGCAATTGTGACTGGAAAACCAATTGTAAGACGTATTTTGCAACATCTTATTGAAGTCCTATCTGATACTTACATTTTAGAATTCATACGTACGTTCTGTAATTTGAAGTATCCTATTTTATTCTTTGTCTTAGGATCTTGGGGGATCATTAGGTAGAGACGCTGCAACTGGCCGTGGTGTAGTTTATGCAACAGGTGCTTTACTTGCTGAATATGGAAAGAATATTAAGGACTTGACTTTTGTCATTCAGGTAAAAATTCATACTTGTTCAATTTCCATTGTGTTCCTGATTGTCTACGTGTACGTTATTGCTTGAATATTTGTATTTCTTAGGGATTTGGAAATGTGGGAGCTTGGGCAGCAAAGCTTATTCATGAGAAAGGGGGCAAGGTGATTGCAGTGAGTGACATAACTGGAGCAGTCAAGAATCCTAACGGGCTTGATATAGCCGCTTTGATGAATCACAAAGAAGCAACAGGGGCATTAACTGGTTTTAGTGGTGGAGACTCGATGAATTCAGACGAATTGCTTACACATGAGTGTGATGTTCTCATACCTTGTGCTTTGGGAGGAGTTTTGAACAGGTTTGCAACCTTATTTTACTTTTGATTGCTTCTGTACTGAGAGAATCAATAAACATCTTATACAAACGGCCACCTAACAAAGACTCGTAGTAGCATTTGAATTTCTTCTTTATTCTGTTTTTACTACTGAAACATCTATGTGAACTTGTGATACGCCGAGATACATCTAATTTTGTCATTGTGCATTCTGTTTTTTGCTGAAGAGAAAATGCTGATCATATCAAGGCCAAGTTCATAATAGAAGCAGCAAATCATCCTACTGATCCCGAAGCTGATGAGGTACCGTACCACTCTTTCAGGTTTTCTAGATATTTAACTACCAAGATTACCATATTTTGATGATAGACAGCTTCCTTATGCAGATCTTGTGTAAGAAAGGAGTTGTTATACTTCCTGACATTTATGCCAATGCTGGAGGTGTTACTGTCAGTTATTTTGAGTGGGTTCAGGTAATATTCGATATCTATATATGCTTTTATTACATTGGGTGTATCTAGCTTGACGCGATCTGCTCAAGATAAGGAAGTTAATGGGCGTGAACTTCTAATGTTGTGACAATATTGGTAATAAATTATCGGACAACTTAATTAAGCCTGGTATTAGATTAGATATTTTAGGTATCTAGGTGATCATTTCGGAGTCAATTTCTTCTCCACTGCTTCTAACATGGCTATACCTTAGTTATTTTTTGTCTCGGGATCAGTTGCGGATCCAGAAATTTTATTTCATGGGTGCTCAATTATTTTTAATTTGATAATTGCTATATAAAGTGGGTGCTTAGTTAATACATTTGAATGAATTATTAGATATTACAAACAAATATTAGTGTTTATTGCAAAAAGCAATGGGTGCTTAAGCACCCATAATCCATAACATACATCCGCCACTGCTCGGGATTGGACGTGCAATGCAATTGAGTTGTTAATATTGTGTCTCATGTGCAGAATATTCAAGGTTTTATGTGGAATGAGGAGAAGGTTAACATGGAGCTTGAGAAGTACATGACGAAAGCCTTCCATAACCTGAAGAACATGTGTAAGTCACACAACTGCAATCTTCGTATGGGTGCTTTCACATTGGGAGTGAATCGTGTTGCACGCGCTACAATGTTAAGAGGTTGGGAGGCTTAGTCGTGGCACAACATACATATACTCCCTTTGTTTGCTGGATAAACCTAGTCGTTTTATAGTGCATTTGAAAACAGTTGTTAAATAATGCTTCACTGTTTTGCGGCTTCTCATATTATTGCTACATTGTAAAGTATGTGCTGCAAATTGAATGGAAGATATATAGATGTAGACTTATGAATGTATATATACCTTTTCTAGTTGTTGTAGAGTGGGAGTCGGTCTACTGCCGAGGGATTGTTATTTTCGTTATGATTTAGGGAAATGAATGCATGGTATGTACAGATCCATCGCGATAAAAATCCGTGGGTGATTGTGGTGGCAAGGTTAGTAGGGCTAGTAGGGCTAGCGTGCTGTCCTTTCTCGCGAGGGTTTGGGTTGCTAGCGTGTGTAGTTGTCGTAGCCTTTCACTTGCAGCTCTTGTCTGTGGTACCTATAGCCTATGTTGTTTACGGCGTTTCACTTCTCTCATTGTCCTATTGAGACTACCGTCTCCTCTGTTGATTATTTACTATCTTTCTTATTGGATGGTATGTTTTATGCACTATTTTCCTCGCCTTTTACTTGGTTTTGGTGTACTTGAGCTGAGGGTCTTTCGGAAACAGCCTCTCTACCTCCACGAGGTAGTGGCAAGGTCTGCGTACACTCTACCCTCCCCAGACCCCACCTAGTGGGATTTCACTGGGTATGTTGTTGTTGTTGTTGGTGATTGTGGTGGCATAGCTGACTGAATGCAGAATTATTCAAAAAAAAAATAATCACCGTGTAATTGTCTTTGAACTACACACTTATTTTGAAGAAAGACAACAAAACCTTTGAGGCTATACCATCTGTTGAAGAGATCAAACATGCTATGTTTTCAATTGATCTTCATGATAGTGTAGCTGAGTCTGATGTGTTTAATATTAGCCATTTCTTTCAAACTAGTGTAATATATTCTATAAACTATGCCTATAAATTTAAGTGTGACAAAACCCAACCAAAATATATTCTATAAACTATCCCCTATAGATTTCTAGTATGAATTATTTCAATTTCTTCATTGTTTTTCAGTATAATTTGGTTTTCCCCTCACTTTCTTACTTCTATTATGATATACTTAATTTAGGTATTATAAGTAAGTAAAAATTAGGCAAATCACATAGTATAAGAAGGAAATTACTTCCTATCCCTACTCTTTCATTAATTACCAAAAATCCCTTTTTTAGTGTCTTTCGGATACATAATATAGCAGCGCGGATACTTTAATTAATAAAGGGCGGATACTTAAAT
>JAJONW010006114.1:0-57527 GCA_029582385.1 Solanum tarijense
TATCTAGAATATATCATAAATAATATTAAAGAAATATTCAGATTAAAACAAATATCGAAAGAATATTACAATAAATATTATTACATATTACTATGAATCTACCAAAAAATAATATTAAAGAAATATCAAGATTAAGACACTTAGTAAAAAGATATTATAATAAAATCTTAAAAATAAGTTACTCACCTACCACACTACCATCTACCACATTATCACTTTCATGAATTCACTAACTACTAGTTCCGCTTCGAAAAATGGTAGAGTTTTAATTTATGAATTGTAGTTGCAAATGTAATTCTAGCCTAGCATTCTAAGCTTGCTTGAGAAAGAAGTTTTAGAGTTAAAACTATCAGTTGATGATTGTAACGATTGGGTGATTGTAGACTTTGCTTGAGAAAGTGGGTGTAAATCCAATCCGACTCATCTACCTTGAAAAAGTAGATTGATTGAGGTATTTGGTTGTTCATTAGTGTTATGCTTGTCGAGGTTCAAGATAACTTACTTGGTTCTTAATAGTTGATTGAGAAAGAGATATTACATCTAAAAGCCTAGCCTACCCACTAAGATTCAACGATTTTTAGTAAATAATAATCACTCATTAAGCGAAATTGACATTCAATTGATCACACTCCCAAGAACCCCTCTCTAGTTGTTTGTTCCCGATTGTTCGTAGTTATTAAATCTTCACTCAAATCCCCCCATTTGACATTAATTGTCAACTCCTTTCCATTTACATTAGTGTTTCGAAAATGTCTACACCTACAAACGATTAGAACACTATTTTACTTCATAATTGAATTTTTTACCGTATCACTCCTTGTGGGATCGACCCCAACTCTTAACTGGGTTTATACTTGATTGCAATCGTCTACACTTAGAATTGGATGAATTGTAGTTGAGCGTTATCATAAACCACATATTTTGGATCGAGAACAAGATAATTTGCCTCGTGGCGTCTTTGATATTGTGGATGATTTAGATGCAAAGTGTTCCAGGACACGGATCAAAGCTCATAACCAATGAAACCTACTTGTTTGAATGCTTTCGATACCATTTCTATTTTTTCTTGTTTTGCTCTCTCCAACTTGTTTGAGAGAGACAAGAGTCATTTGTCAGTTGCTAGATTCATGATACAAAATTCTGTGCCCACTATCATCTCAAGGCTAGAGGAAGTTTCTTTGATGGGGGAGTTTTAAGGTAAACTATCCAAATGTTATGACCATCTCATTTTTTAAGCTTAAGATGCTAGGGTGAACACACTTTATTTACTTGATTATTCTTCAACATATCCCATCATTCACATATTGGTCATTCCAATTCTCGGGGTTGAAAAGTGGAAAACCAAGAAATCAAAAAAGTTGTGGGGATAAAATTTAACTTGAGAAGAAAATTGAGGGTGGTAATATGATATTAAAGGGGTAGTGCACGATGTATCTTACATTTGAACAGCCTACATAAAGGGTCACACCTAAGGGTTGTAATGGAGGAAAATCATCCAGTGCAAATATCAATGACTAGTTCCACGACTTGAATTCATTACCTATATGTCCATAGAGACCATTTTATCGTTGTTCCAATGCTTACCTGACGATAATTAAAGAAAATGGTTAAGAAGCATTTTTTTTTGTCATTGTTCTTTTTGTTTGTTATCTTGAAGTTATATGTCTGTTAGCTCGTTGGAAATTCCTAATAGGGTTCCTCTCTCATCCCATGTAAAACATGTATGTTACTCGCCTATTTGTAATCATGTTGTTAAATCCTCTAAGGCTCTTAACGTTTTTAAAACCAATCTACTTTAAGATTTTCAAGAGGATAAATTTGGTTATAGTTATTCAATTTATATTTGTAGGAAATTCTGGCCCTCCCATAAGAGGTACTTTAGGACCCATTCAGATAACTATTTAGCCCTAATAATTTCTGTTTAAACACATATATGATGTGTTATTAAAAAGAGAGAAAACACAACATATAAGAAGAATATTGAAATGCTACACATTATTCCCTCCTCAATCAATTAAGGTTTAGGCTGTGGTATTGGGGTTGCTACTACATATTTGACAACCGACCTGTAAAATTCAACTACGATTCATCCTATTCTTCCGCTTCCGCTATGACAAGAACAAGTAAGTTCTCTGGATTATGTATGTTATCTAATTAGATTTAGATTAATGATGATATGTAATCTTACAATATTGTTACAAGTTTCACCAGTTTATAGATTAATATTAAGATGAAATGGTGAGATGTATTGAAATTTTAGACTTTGAGAATAGAGATTTCATTAATTCACAAGTGTCTCTGCACAATCAATCACATAGGTATTTACGCACAAAAAAATACTACTAAAAATATGGATTTAGCTATGAACTTCATTGCTAATTTGTTGCTATTTTGCTCATAGCTAACAAAAATCTATTGCTAATTTGTTGTTAAATTGGATTAGCAAAGGATTTTGCTGATTAGCTATAAAATTTATCTGTCGTTAAATCGTATGTTTTTAGTAGTGAAATGCCTAACTATGAAATATGCAATTAAGGAAATGAAACATAATCTCTATAATGCTGGAAACTAAATAAGATAAGAATCTACCTAATTGGATATATATACATCACATGGAATAGGGTCAAGGTATCATTTGTCAACTTTTCCTTAATAAAGTGTAAATAAATTTTAATGTGTTTTGTTCGGTTTTTTTGTTCTAGATTATGGGCTATACTAATGGAAGCCTTGTTATCACAGTACAAGGATAATTTATCATCTTTGTATAATTTTAGTACTTCTAGTAGGTTTCATATCCACATAATTTCACAAACACCTTGAGCCATAACTCTATACTCTGTTTCAACACTTGATCTAGCAACTACACTTTGATTCTTAATCCTTCAAGTGACTCAGTTCCCTCCTATAACTGTGAAATAACTGGTTGTAGACCACTTATCATATAGAGATCCAACCCAATTAACATTTGAAAAAGCTTTTGTATGGAGGTGACCATGTTTGGCGAAAAGATGACCTTTTTCAAGAGAATATTTCAAATATCACATAATGAAAAGAACAACTTGCATTTGAGAATCACGAGGATCATGCATGAACCAGCTTACCATGATAATTGCCTATGCTATGTTAGGTCTAGTCTGTGAAATATAAATGATTCTTCCAACCAAACTCTGATATTTTTGTTTATCAACCGACTCTCCTATTCATGCTTGTAGTGGTTGACGATCCAGTTGGTTTACAACCCAACATACAATCTTCTTCTAGAAAATCTAGAATATATTTACACTGAAGATTCCTTTTCCTAATCTGGCCACTTCAATTCCATTAAAATAATGGAGCTTCCCTAGATCCTTGATATCAAATTCTTGAGCCAAGAGATTTATTAGTCAAACCATCTCTTTTTTGCCATCACCTGTCATTACTATGTCATCAACATAAACTATAAGAAGAGTGATCTTACCCTTCTGATGTCTTATAAAGAGAGTATGATCAACATTGCTTTGTTGATCATAGATTTGCTAAATATATCAAACCTTGTTTTGAGAGACTATTTTAGCTTGTATAAGGCTATATTCAATCTACACACCTTTCCTTGTCTATTTATCCTTATCAAAACCATGAAAATCTCCATATACACTTCTTCTTCCAAGTCACCATGTAAGAATGCCTTTTTTTACATCAAATATTGCAATTCACAATCAAGATTGACCGCACAAGATAATATGATTCTGATTGTCTTCATACTTTTAGTTGGAGAAAATCTCTCTTGGTTGTCCACTTCGTACGTTTAAGTGAATCCCTTAGCTACTGTCACGCCCCGAGCCTACACCCTGGGCGGGGCTGGCACTCGAGAACCAGTGCTGGCCCCAAGCGAACCCTTGGCCTGACTTACTTACTCAGCGGAAGACTTAGCTCACGAAGAAAAATACTTTTAAAAGTAAACTGAACTACTCAATAAATACATAGAATGTATCAAGATAACATTCACTGGACAATAGTCATGCTGCCAGGGCTGTCCTATACCTTGCAGAGGGTATAGAACCTGACTACTAAGTGGATCTACTAGTCTATGCTAAAAGTATTAAAGAATCATCTAAAAAGTATAACCCTTTTCTAACCTTGGTGGCTACATGGTTTATGGGGGCTGGGAGTTTTCTGAACTCACCCCCATATCGGTGCTCAATACTACTCCCAAAATATGATACTTGCTCTTATGTTTAAAAACATACTTCTTTTTGTGATTTGAGATAATTGCTTAAAGACTTAGCTCAAGGGCTATCTTGGAAATCAAAGTTTCCTCTCTTGCTTAATTGTGAAAGCACTTACTCTTTTCTGAAAACTAGCTCAAAGGCTCTTTGGAAATGAAGGTTTCCTTTTCCTGTTTAAATGTGATAACGTTTTAAACTCTTTGGGAATACATAGTCCCTCTATACTTTATGAAGAAATGAACTTCAATCTTTACTCCTTACTCTTTACTCAACTTGAACTTTAAGTCTTAAAACAAAGTTAAAATATTTGGAAAAGACTTTTGGAAAACTCTAAGAACGTCTCTTGACTTGACTCTTAGATCTCTTGACTTTTATCTTTAACTTTCCTTGAATTGGATTATGGATTCAAGGTTCATGATCTCATATTATGGATGATTTCATGATGTTTAGACGTACCTTAGAGTATAGAAATCGACTAGAAAAAATAGGTACTGTCCTGAAGCTTTTAAGAGATGTTTGTCCTAATGAACTTGTAAAGTCTTCAGAGACAAGGTCAACTGTTCCTTTTTTGTCTCTAGAAAACATTGTATCATAGAAACACTTAATTAGGATGTTTGATTCTTCTGATTGGTGTATCCCAATCTTGTCTTCTACAAGTGAGGGTAAAAGAATGTAAAAAATGATTAATTAAGTAGAAGCCAAGATTGAGATACACCAAATAGAAGACTGAAACCGCCAAATTTAGTGTTCTTTCGATGATACAATATTTTATAGAGTAATAAATGACACAATTGACCTTATCTTTGAAGACGTTACATGCTCACCAGGACAAGCATCTCTTAGAAACTTTAGAACAGTAACATGTTTGTAAACAAATTGTACTAGTTTTTTTGCCTTCTTCAAAACTTCCGGTATCTAGTCTATCTTTGTTAATTTCTATAAAATAAGTTCCATGCAATGGACAGCATCTACGTTCCAAAGAAATATTTTGTGTTTTCTCCATTAGTTTCTTGCCTACTTCCGTCATGTAGTTAACTATCGAGTATGCATATATTGGACCACAGTTTCAACTGTTGATTTAGATATTCCCTTTTCGTTGAGCAATAGGTATATTTGAATCAAACAATGCTTTGTTTCTCCTTGAATATATCATCAAATTAGGTTAATGCAAATGGCCAATAGTCTCCTCTTGAACAACACATGCAAATATCTTTGGAGAAACGATATAAACATTATTCCCTCATAATATCTCTAAAGGACTCCTAAAATTGAGTGCTTTTAGAGGCATTCTATTGACAAGATAAGCAAATGCTACAATTACATCTCCTAGTAAGGTTTTAGGTGATTCATAGTGAACATTAGAGATCTAGAAACTTCTAACAAATGTTTATTTTTTTTTATTTAATCTTCTCTATTTTGTACACTAGGTGTAAGGACACCTAGTTTGGTGGATGATCCCGTTAGACTCCAGATAATTAAGTACCAAATCGGCTATCCATATGCTCTGTGCCATTGTCAGTTCTCATTTTCTTTAATCTTAGTATCAAACTAAGTGCAAACCACTTCTGAAAAAGATTGAAAGCAATAAAATAGATCACTTTTTTGGTTTTATCAAATACACTCAAGTCATCAGAGTGCAACAATCAATAAAAGTGACAAACCATTGACTACCATACAAAGAAACAGTTTGAGTAGGCTGCAAAACATAGGAATGAACTTCATGAAAGGAACTTTGCTTTTATTATTACTTGACGGATAAGAGTTCCTTATATGTTTCACATACTCACAAGCGTAACAAAAACAAAGACTCACCCTCAGTCCTTGAAAACAAACTAGGATATAATTTTCTACAGTGATATTGATTGAAACTGTTGATTTTGATAAGAAAGATTTCATTAATTTTATATGTCTCTATACAACCAATTACAAAGGTATTTATTTATTTTGGTAAATAAACAATTTATTACCAAAGTGATAGTTAGAAAACCTGACAGAGCTGACCTCCTATCTCACAGAATTAGAGAACTACCTAATCATCCCTCATACCATCTAAATGGCAAAAAATAGAAAGCAATACTTAAAGAATACAAATTTAAAGGAAACAGACTACTACAACCAGTTTAAAAAACTAGAGAGTCAGCTTGCCACTCCAAGAGATCTAGAGATCAGCATTGCTGTATATAATCACCTCTAAGGCCATGTTTGCAGTTGAACTAATATTGAGTGCCACTTCTTCATCCTCTGACCTCTGGTATGTACATGAATATCAATCTCCTTACTGAGTCTTTCCACCCTATAGTGGCCAACCTGAAATCTGATCATGTTCCTCTCCCTCCAAATGAGATAGACAGTCATAAAAAACACACAACAAAGGACGACCCCCCTACTAGACTTCTTCTTGCCCCACTCAGACATCCATTTAGATTCAGCTTGCCAGTCCCCCACTGCTCTTTAGACACCCAACCAAGTCAACATCCGCTTCTACAAGCGTTTAGTCACACAACAATCAAAAAACAAGTGTGACATAGTTTCATCCGACAGGTTGCAAAACACACAGTTGGGAGGGACCTATATTCCAATTTTCAGCAATCTATCAACAATAGGAAACCTTTTCCAGCAGGGCAGCCATAATATAAATCTGAACCTGGGGTGACTGTTTGGATGCAAAGAAAAGCTCTTCCAATGCACCCTAGGATATTGTAGAGTCAGTTTTAGATACATCCTCTTGATAGAAAACCTACCCTTGTGAATTATAGTAGATAATCTCTCATATAGAGTTCCCTGCAGTGCTAAAACTTGCATTATAACCTACCTTAGACCAAAGATCTTTCATATCATCCATGGTGCATTACCAGTGATGGGACAATTTTCTAGGAAAATATTCTTCATATAGTAAATGTGAACCCATATAATGTCACTAATCAAAGTACACCCTAGACGTGACATGGAGAATATGATTCCAAGAGACCCTAAACAAGCCACTTGACATGGGCACGATGTAATAAAATACAATTTAAGAGATATATTCAATATAAGTCTTCAAACATAAGATGACAGATACCAACAAAGTATATATGAGAATACGCGCAAAGCTAACTAGTCTGACACAAGTCTTTCTAACATCATAAGAGTGGTTGAGATGTAACTCAGACACCATGTACAAGTATGAACCTAAAGACAATAAAATAAAAGCAACATAAATGGTCTTGTCCTCGAAGCATGAGGACTCACTAATACAAAGTTCTAGTAGAACAATCCAAGCTAGCCACGAGAGTGAGAATGGGCGTCATACCTTATATTATGAGATAATATAGACACAAATATGCATTAGTATGATGGATGTACTAAGTATAGGGAAATGCATAAAAGATGGGCATCATAAGAGAAGGAACTTTAAACATGATATGCATGACCAAGTAAAACGTAATAAAAGCTTTTAAAAGAGATTATAAATCATCTACAAGGTTAATGCATACTTAAGCCATTTGAGAAAATTTCAAAAACCCTTAAAGAAAACTTAGTTCATTTATGGGATATTTGCCATTAAACAACAATAAGACCATGTGAGCTATTACATAGACTATGGTATGACCCTCACACTGAAAAAGGGGAATCTACTTGCCAAGGTAGAATTTTGTATCATTCATATTGCTAAGGTGAATCCACTAGCTAGGTCATTTAAGACAGTCCTACGAGGGCACGTAGTTTAGTACAACGAAATTGCTACTAAAGACCAAGCCTCTACTAATAGGAGGGCCTACATTTCAATGTCCTCTAAGTGCTAAGTAAATCCTAACAGAAAAGACATAAGCATAATCGTATCAAAATACTTGGAAAGACACAATTAAACTACAAATCAAAATCAAAAGTCATAATAGAGTAGCTCCTTTCAAAACAATGATTCCATAAACTTACATATTAGACATTTACATTTTTAAGCATCTAAATCATGATTTCATTCATATGTGAGAATATTTCGCGAATTCATGATACTTATCTCAAAAGAATTCTTAGTTCATAAATCATCCTTTTCATAAAACATGCATAGATTTCATAATCATAATTTGTAAGTTCATAAGAATGATAAATCATGTTCATAAAGTAGAAATAGGCAGGGGTACGTATGTAATCAATTGAAAAATCATGTAATTATATCAAATCATACATAATAAGATTGAATATAAACAATTGAATCATATTAAATTAGACTCATGAGGAATAACATGAAACCCTAATAGAATTGGGTGAAATCAATTTAGGAGATTGAGATTCTTTTGAAACCTAATGGATAAAAAGGATCCATTAGTGAATTCCCACATACCTTGATAATCAATGCCCTAAGAGTGCAAAGAGAATGAGACCTTGAAGCTTGAAACCCTAGCTTCCACTTTGAGAGCTCTTGAGAGAATTTAGACAAGAATACTTGAGGGATTTCGAAAAGTTGAGTGAATGAGGGGAATGGGTTAGATTTTTAAGAGTAAGAATGGTTATAGAGGTAGTTATAGGACCAAAACGACATAGTTTAGAGGTTAAGTGGATAGAAAAAGACCAAAACACCCTTACTTAAAACTGTCGAATAGCTTCTACGGTTTTGACATATGGTCTGTAGGACTTTCTACGGGCTATCATGGTCAACCGTAGAGTCACTTACTGGAACCCAAAATCCAGTCAACTTTCCACGAAACCTCCCTATGGGTCATCGTCCACTCTACGGTCCATAGACTCGTTCTGTAGATTCCAAGTTAAATTCCAAAATCTTACTAAGTCTGGATCACTTCTACGGATTTCTTCTACGATCCATAGGATGTTACCCGTCAAAACCTCTCGTACACCTGAGGTCTCAAGCTACTTCTCTAAATTAACTCTATGGATCAGTCCTACGACTTGTAGAACATTCTACAATTCCACCTGTTCATTTATAGGTCAACATCTTAGACTCGACATTTTTCAAAAATCAATCCAGGTACAAAAATGAAAGTTTTCCTCTCCAAACCTAACTTTCAATTTTTGAGGTGTTACAATATCTCCCTCTTGGGAACAATCTTCCTTAAATGAGACTCAAGCTAGAATGAATAGAGTATGGAGAGAAACTAAAAGCCCAACATGAATGCAAATCTAATCAAAATGCACATAAACAAGAAGAAATCGACTCCAAGCTAAAATATAAACTTAAAACAAGTTTTCATAAACATGCATGCATATGGAAACATGAAAATGACTACAACGCACGAATCCAAAGGAATTAACCATGAGAAACTTAATACCTTAAGCTAGAATAAGAGAAGAGGGAAATAGATAAGGATACCTCTTAATACGAAAGACTTTCCTTAAATCCCAAACTTTCCATTTGCACTATGGACGTTGGATCTCCAACACACTTTTTCAACAAAGAGACATGGAATACCTCATGTACCGATGCTAGGTCGGTAGGTAACTGTAATTCATAAGCAACTTTATCAATACACCTCAGAATCTGATGTGGGCCCACATATCGAGGATAAGCTTCCCTTTTTTTTCTGAATCTCATAAAACCCTTCATAGGTGAGATTTTCCAGTAAACACAATCATCAACATCAAACTAAAGCTCTCTTCTTTTAACGTCGGCATAAGACTTTTGTCAACTTTGTGTCATTTTCAACCTTTCTCAAAAAAATCAAACTTTTCCCATAGCCTCATGCACTGACTCAGCCCTATCAAAATGACCTCACCAACTTCAAACGAACCTATATGAGACCTACACCTCCTACCATAGAGAGCCTCAAATAGAGCTATTTGGATACTCGAGGTATAACTATTATTAGAACCAAACTTAATCAAAGGCAAATGATCATCCCAATTACCCTTGAATTTAATCACACAAGCTCTCAACATATCTTACAAAGTTTGAATAGTATGCTCGGCTTGCCCATCTGTCGAGGATGAAAAGTCGTGCTAAGTTTCACTTGAATACCAATACCCTTTTGGAACGACTTCCAAAACTGAGATGTAAACTAAGTACCACGATCGGAGATAATGGACAAGGGCACTTCATGAAACCTCACCATTTCTTGTATACATCTTGGCATAATCTTTCGCTGAAAATGAAGTCATTACAAAAAGCAAATGAGCCGACTTCGTCATTCGGTCCATAATAGCCCAAATCGAGTCAAAATGATGACAAGTACGAGGTAAACCCGTAATGAAGTCCATATTCAAATCTTCCCACTTCCAAGTAGGAATGCTAATGTCTTGATATTAACATTCAAATGGGCTTAAAACAGGTTTGGTCTTAACCCACCCAATTTGACCTGCTTGATCTCAATAATTTAATTTATTGTTATTTAAGTTTTATAACCACAATTTACATTTCAACTCAAGAATTATTGTTTTTAAAAAAATAAGAAGTTACAAATGGATAAATAGATCCTAAAAGATATAAAAATAGACAGTAATTCATACATTCAAACTTTTAATGGATGACATAAATAAGATTTTCTCAAACTTCAATATCATATTTGAGCCTTTTCTCTATATTTTATTTACACTTCTCAATGACATTCTACAAAAACGATTCCAAATATACTAAAATATACGTAGAAAATGAACAAGCATGCCACCTAATGTAATTTTTGAACTTACTTTAACATTATATCAACAATTTTTCTTATGTCAAGAGGATTCAATAATTTATATTTAATTTTGAGAAAAAAATTGTTTGTTCCCTAATTAGTCTAATTTTCCATCAAAGGGACTGATCAAGAACCCCCTTGGCCCCCTTTAGCTCCGTCTCTCTCATACTCTCTATTGTATTTGATTGTCATTAATAAAACATTTATAATTTGAAATTTATTTAAATGAATAAAGAGATAATTAATCTTATAAGAGCTTTTTAAGTAGTTACTCCCTTTTGTCAATATTACATCTAGTCTAAACAAAATGAATGATTTTTTACTTAATCAAGTAGGTATCAAATTCTCATATTTCTAATAGGTACCATTATTTATCAAACACCTCTTTTACTTTCTAGGGGTTAATGATTTTTTAAGGTGTACACCAGAATATATGGATCAAAAAAAGAGTATTTAAGACATTAATAATAACATTAAATATTGATAAAATTCAAAGATGACAATGTTCAAATGAGGAGGAAGATGAAACAACATCAATGGCACAACCCAAGGGCCAAGCACCTCCAACAATATAATTCTTGTATTTAACTTCATGCGCCACTGTGATTTCTTGTTTGGGATGCAGACCTGTCAATTTTAGGTAAAAGAAGAAAGGTTAAAAATCATGACCTAAGTCTCACGCTTCAAAAGTTAGCTATTGAGGTGGAAGAACCCAAATTTATTTAAGTTTCACGCCAGCTGCATTCGACTAACATGGAACACACAAGATCATAACAATCACCCCACTTGAATACCAACTACCTCATAGGTCATGACTAAGCCCAGTTGATCATGACTGACACCCTTTTCGAGTCCAAACCACCACTCAGAGCGTTGCCCCCGTGCCATGAACTCTGATACCATGTAACAATTTTAGGCCTAAATCACACCTCAAAACCCTATGTAACATCCGACAATTTGAAATAACTATGAAGAGGCTTAGAATTGGAAATTTCATTTTTGGAAAGAATTCAAAAATCTGGAAAATTTGGCTAAGTATGGAAAATAATAAATTTTTGGCCAACTTTGAACAGTTATAACTCCTAGATCAGGATGATCTAGGTGTAGTTCCAGTTATGGTTGCAAAGTTCGTGGATTGGTCTTTCCAACGCCATCGAGTTTGCTCGTTTCTGAGTTCGTATGAGCGAGTTATACCCTTTGAAAGTTGGGCAGTTGGCAGGGAATCCGTCCGGAAATTGTAAGGGTATTTTGGTCTTTTCCCTAGCCTTGTCTTTGGATATATATTAAGGTGTAAGACTGATTTTTGATCAGTTTTTCCCTTTTTAAAAAGAGTAAGAGTTAGGGTTCTTGAGAGAAAAGGAGAGAAAGGAGAAGAAGAAGCAAACTTCGTAAAGATCGTCGTGTTTTTCTTCGGGGGTGATCCCTATTAAGGTATGTGAGTTCATAGTGTTGGGTTGGTTCTTTCCCCCACATGCCAAGCTCGTTTAATTTCGAGAAAAGATTGATTATGTTTGATTGAAGTTGTTGGTTGGAATTGTTGAAGTTGTAGTTGTGTTGTGTTGTATTGTAGTTCTTATTGGTTTGGTGTATGTTTCCGGTGGTGTTTCTGAGTTGAATCTATTGTATGTTGAAAGGTTTATGATTTTAAGTGCTTGGGGCTGGAAACTTTGATGTGTAGAAGGTTTAGAGTTGGAGAAAACTAAGGAGAAAAGTCTGTTTTCGGGGAAAAAGGGTGGGGCGTCATGCCTGTCAGCGCGCCCCAAGAGGGGCTCTGTTTTCCCCCTTTGGGCGGCGCGCCCATCAGTGCGCCAGCAGGCTTCCTCTGAAGTTTTTGGTCTGGCGCTCCGCGCCTCTCAGAGCGCCAAGTCTTCCCATTCCTTCCCCATTTTTTCATACATGTTCCTTAGTGTCGTACCTATGTTTCATAGTTGTTTCCAACACTCCAAGGTACGTTTAAACGTCAAGAACTCGTCCATAACACGTGATCAAACACCTTGAATCCATGATTCCAATTCAAGAAGAGTTAGTTTCCAAGTCAAGTGAAGTTAAGAGTTGAGTTTAGAAGTTAAAGAAGTGAGTCAAGGTAAGTCTTTAAAGTCGTTCAAGAGTCTTTATTGAATGTTTTAACTTAATTTTAAGGCTCAAGTTTCAAGTCAAGTAAAGAGTAAGAGTCAAGAGTTTCAAGTTGAGTAAAGAGTTTAAAGTTGAGTTCATTTCTCAAATGTTATTAGGGAACTATGTATTCCCAAAGAAGTTTCTAAATGTTTTTGCGTTTGAGTAAGAAAGGAACTATGATTCCAAAAGAGCCTTTGGGCTAGTTTTCAAGAAAAAGGAACATTGATTCCAAGTGAGCCTTTGGGCAAAGTTTTGAGTAATTATCTCAAATAAAGAAAGAACACTTATGAGCTAAGTATTTTTGAGAGTAGTCTTGAGCACCGAATTGGGGACACGAGTTCATATTAACTCAACTTGCCATAAGAACCATGCGCCAACATGGGAGTTAACGGGTCATACTTTTTAGATGAATCCGTAAGATTAAGCTAGTGGATCCACTTAGTAAAGTTAGCTTCCTATATCACGGCAAGGTATAGGATGGTCTTTGGGCAACGTGAGGTAAAACGTTGTATCATCACTAGGGCTCATAGTGGTGATTGTCGGTTAAAGAATCTCCCACTAAAGTTATATTACTTTTATATAAGTAAAATTGAGTTTGTTATCGTTTTATCCTTAACGAACTAAGTTGTTTACACTAATATTTTTTACAAGCTTTATATATTGCATGTGTCTTATTTCTTTATATATTGAGTTCAGTTATTTGTGAGTTGAACAGAGCAAAGGTAAGAGTTCCTTTGTACTCCTTCCAAGCTTAAGTTGTGGTTTAGCTTTCAAGCTCGCATACTTGTATATAGTGATACCAGTTGGCCTGCATCTTATGACGATGCAGACGCAGGTACCTAGGGTCAGTATTCAGTACGCCGTTGATCTAGTTGAGAACTCCAGAGTCAGTGGTGAGCCTTTTTGTGTTTCAGAGGACTCGATTATGTTGTTCTTTTAGTTTTGTTTTATTAGGATGTTGCGGGGTCTGTCCCAACATCCATCTCAATATTATAGAGGCTTCATAGACAGTCATTCAGTTGGTTTTGAGTCTCTCATCTATGTACATATGTAAATATTCTATTTTGGGACTCGAGTTGCCTTTTTGGCCAGATTTTTATTAGTTAGGTTGTTTTATAACCTTGCACTGCATTGAGTTATGTTGTCGAGTTAAGTTTCCACTGAGTTAAGAAAGCCAGGCCAAGGATTCGCTTGGGGGCCATCAATGGTCTTCGAGTGCCAGCCACGTCCAGGGTGTAGGCTCGGGGCGTGACACCCTAGCTACCACATACATACATAGCTCCCCATTCATTCAATTTGGGACACACATGGTCATAACAAAACATCAATTATTGTCAATTCAAAATCATAAAGCCCTTTGTGTACAAGTATTCAGAACAGGTAGTCACACTTTTTCTATAATCATGGTATCGATTATGCAACTATTTGAACCACAGTTTCAACTATGGTGGGCTTCGGGTTGACAGATGATGCCTTCCAGTACATGTGTTTTGTACTGATACTATTCTTGCTATGTCTTTTGATATAGTCTGGATGCAGGTTGGTGATGTTTCATTTGGTGAAGATGAAGAAATTCTCCAGTAGCTTCTACTCTTCCTTCCGTATGGTGGGAGTTGTGTCTTTTATTTATCATGTCCAATTGTACTCTTAGTTGTTCTTGTACCTATTTAGACTAGATTATTGGGGGTGTTAAATTACTTTGCAAGTCTTAACATTAATTTGTTTTAAGAGATCTTAATTATAAATTTTCCTTGGTACATTTTATCTTCGTTCTCTTTAATTTCCACATGTTGTAGCTATTGGGATAAGAGGGTTCTCCTACTTAGGTGGTAGCATGTAGGTGCCCGCATGGCCCGGTGGGTTGGGTCGTGACACTGGCTTAAAAGGAAAGTAAGTCACATAAATTGGGATAGAGGGAGTAACATTTTTTTAATTTTTAATTGGCCGATTCGTAAAATCTTGAAGAATGGAGGCTGGTTTTCTTCTTCATTAGAGTATTAGTTGGAACTCATTTAGAATAGATATATTTGCATGAAAAGAAAGTAAAATGATATTGCAAATTAACCCTTTTCTTTAATTATCCTCAAGTAAGCATTGGAACAATGATAAAGTTATCTCTACGGGCATATAGGTCATAAATTCGAGTCGTGCAATTAGTCATTGATATTTACGCCGTGTAAGTTTCCTCCATTATAACCCTTGGGTGCGATCCTTTTCAGTAGCCTATGTGAATGTAAGATACTTCGTGCACTACCCCTTTATTATCATATAGGTTTTATGATATATAGCTATTTTTGTCATTGCTCTTTTTGTTTGTTGCCTTGAAGTTATATGTTTGTTAACTTGTTGGAAATTCCTGATAGTATTTCCCCTCATCTCATGTAAAACATTTATATTACTTGTCTATTTGTAATCGTGTAGTTAAATTCTCTAAGGCTCTAACTGTTTTTAAAACCAATATAAAGATTTTCAAGAGGATCAATTTGGTTGTAGTTATTCAATTTATATTTGTAGAAAATTTGGGCCCACCCATAAGAGGTGCTTTAAGGCCCATTTGGGTAGCTAGTTAGCCCTAATAATTTCTATTTAAACACACAGATGATGTGTTATTAAAAAGAGAGAAAAATACAACATATTAAAAGAATATAGCAATCCTATACATTATTCCCTCCTCAATTAATTAGGGTTTAGGCTGTGGTATTGGGGTTGCTACTACATATTTGACAACCACCATCGAGTAGTAAAATTCAACTGCGGTTCATCCTACTCTTCCTCTTTTGCTACAACAAGAACAAGTAAGTTCTCTGGATTATGTACGTTATCTAATTTGATTTAGATTAATGATGATATGTATTCTTACAATATTTTTACCAGTTCATCATTTTACAGATTAATATTAAGACGAAATAATGAGATGTATTGAAATTGTAGACTTTGAGAATAGAGATTTCATTAATTCTCAAGCGTCTCTACACCATCAATCATAGAGGTATTTATGCACAAAACAATCACTACTAAAAAGATGGATTTAACTATGAACTTTGTCGCTAATTTGTTGCTATTTCGCTCGTAGCTAACAAAAATCTATAAATAGGATTAGCGAAAGATTTTGTTGCTTAGCTATAAAAAAACTTGTCGCTAAATCTTGTGGTTTTAGTAGTAAAATGCCTAACTATGAAATATACAATTAAGGAAATAAAATATAATCTCTACAATGCTGAAAACTAAATCAGATAAGAATCTATGTAATAGGATATATATCACATGGAAAAAGCTCAAGGTATCATTGGTCAACTTTTCCTTTGATGAAACAGATCAATTTTAATAAGTTTTGTTCGGTCATATTGTTTTGCATTATGGGCTATTGGGCTATACTGATGGAAGCCTTGTTATCATAGTACAAGGACAATAAATCATCTTCGTATAATTTCAGTTCTTCTAGTAGCTTTTATATCCAAATAAGTTCACAAACATCTTGAGCCATAACTCTATACTCTTCTTCAACACTTGATCTAGCTACTACACTTTGCTTCTTGCTTCTCAAAATAACTAAGTTCCCTCCCACGAGTGTGCAATAACAGGTTGTACACCTCTTATCATCTAGAGATCCAACCCAATCAACATTTGAAAAAGCTTTTATATGGAGGTGAACATGTTTGGCGAAAAAGAAGACCTTTTCCCTGAGTAGATTTTAAATACCGCAGAATTAAAAGAACAACTTACATATGAGAATCACGAGGATCATGCACGGACCGACTTACCATGCTAACTGCTGATGTTATATCGGGTCTAGTCTGTGAAATATAAATGAGTCTTCTAACCAATCTCTGATATTTTTGTCTATCAACCAATCTCCTATCACTGCTTGTAGCGTGTGGTTGTTCTCACTTGATGATCCTGCTAGCTTACAACCCAACATACAATTTTCTTCTAGAAAATCTAGAATATATTTTCCCTTAAGATTCATTTTCCTAATCTAGACACTTCAATTCACTTAATATATTGGAGCTTCCCTAGATCCTTGATATCAAATTCCCGAGCCCAGAGCTTTATTAGTTGAACCAACTCTTTTTTGCCATCATCTGTCATTACTAGGTGATCAACATAAACTACAAGAAGAGTGATATTACCCTTGTGATATCCTATAAAGAGCGTATGATCAACATTGCTTTGTTGATCATAGATTTGCCAAATATATCTAACCATGTTTTGAGAGACTCTTTTAGCCCGTATAAGGCTTTATTCAATTACACACCTTTTCTTGACTCTTTTTCCTTATCAAATTCAGGAGTAATCTCCATATAAATCTCTTCTTCCAAGTCACCATGTAAGAATGCTTTTTTTACTTCAAACTATTGCAATTCACAATCAAGATTGACTGCACAAGATAACTCCAAATCTCTCTTGATAATCCATTTAATACGTTTAAGTGAATCCCTTTTCTACAAGGATGACCTTGAACCTTTCAATCGAACCATTAGCTTAATGTGTTTCACTATGAATAACAATTGCAGTCGACCAATTTCTTTTCTGGTGAAGGAACGACTAATTCCCAAGTATTATTTTTGCTAGAGCCTTGACTGCACAAGATAACTCCAAATCTCTCTTGATAATCCTTTTAATACGTTTAAGTGAATCCCTTATCTGTAAGGCTGACCTTGAACCTTTCAATCGAGCCCTTAGCTTTATGTTTCACTATGAATACCAACTTGCAGCTGATCAATTTCTTTTCTGGTGAAGGAATGACTAATTCCCAAGTCTTATTTTTGCTAGAGCCTTCATTTCTTCAAGCATATATTATTTCCATTTAGGATCTTTGAAAGATTCCCTTCAATCTTGTGGAATAGACACAAAGAAAAAGGACAAGGCAAAAGCTCTACAGGAGGGGCACAAGGTGTCAGAAGACACAAATTTAGAAATAGGATGTTTGGTACAAAATATGACACCTTTTCTTTGAAAAATAGGCTTATCTTAATCAAAGAAATAAGTATAACTAAATCAAGAGTTTAAATTATGGTCCATGTTGTTTCAAACTCGATATCTTCTTGTATGATGGAATCAACTAGAACCTAATGAAAAAATTCAGGATAGTTTCTTCAACCGTAGATCCTTCTAATTGGATGAAACTTATTTTACAACAATTAACAAAGATAGACTAGATACCAAAAGTTTCGTAGAATGCAAAAACACTCACATTTTATTTACAACCATGTTACTGTCCTTGAGCTTTTAAGAAACCTTTGTCCTAATGAACTTGTAAAGTCTTCAAAGATAAGGTAAATTTTTCCCTTTTTGTCTCTAGAAAACATCATATGATAGAACCACTTAATTAGGATGTTTCATTCTTCTCAATGGCGTACCCCAATCCTGTCTTCTACAAGTGAGGGTAGAAGAAAGTAAAAAATGGTTAATTAAGTATAAGCCAAGATTGAGGTACGACAATTAGAGGACTGAAACTGCCTAATTAAGAGTTCTTTCTAGGATATAATATTTTATAGAGACAAAAACTGCACAATTGACGTTATCTTTGAAGACTTTACAAACTCATTGGGACAAGCATCTCTTAGAAGCTCTAGGACTGTAGCATGTCTGTAAATAAATTGTACCAATGTTTTTGCCTTCTTCAAAACTTTTGGTATTCAATCTATCTATGTTAATTTCTCTAACATAAGTTCCATGCGATGGGAATCATTTGCGTTCCAAAAAAATATTGTGTTATTCCATTGGCTTCTTGCTTACGTTTATCATGTAGTTAGATATCGAGTATGCAACTATTTGGACAAAAGTTTCAATTTCCTAGTTAGATATATCCCTTTTCGTTGAGAATTAGGTATATTTGAACCAAACAGTGCTTTGTTTCTCCTTGAACATATCATCAAATCAGCTTTATCCAAATGCCCAATAGTCTCCCCAAATAATACATCCAAACACATTTTAATATTCATGTGCATACCAAAGGTTAGAGGTTAAAAAAGTGGCACTCGGTACTAGTTCAACTGCAAATATGTTCTTAGAGGGGGAGAACACTATAGGAGGGGGACAGGGTGTCATGGGACACAAAGTTAGAAATAGGATGTTTGATAAAAGATCTGACTCCTTTTCTTTAAGAAATATGAATATCTTAATCAAAGAAATAGGTGTATCTAAATAATGAGTTTAAACTGGTCGAATTAATGTCAAACTCAATATCTTCCGGCATGATGGAATCATGCAAGAAACTAATGGAAAAATGCAGGATAGTTTCTTGGACCGTAGATACTTATAATTGTATCGAACTTATTTAGAGAAATTAACAAATATAGACTAGATACCAAAAGTTTGGGAAAATGCAAAATTACTCGCACAATTTATTTACAATCATGTTACTATCCTGAAGCTTTTACGAAACGTTTTTCCGGATGAACTTGTAAAGTCTTCAAAGATAAGGTAAATTTTTTCCTTTTTGTCTCTAGAAAACATTGTATCATAGAACCACTAAATTACGATGTTTTATTAGTTTGATTGGCGTACCCCAATCTTGTCTTCTACAAATGAGGGTAAAAAATGGTTAATTAAGTAGAATTCAAGATTGAGGTACACCAATTAGAGGACTGAAACCGCCTAATTAAGTGTTCTTACTAGGATAAAATATTTTATAGAGACAAAAACTACACAATTGACATTATCTTTGAAGACTTTACAAGCTAATTGGAACAAGCATCTCTTAGAAGCTTTAGGACTGTAGCATGTCTCTAAATAAATTGTACCACTGTTTTTGCCTTCTTCAAAACTTCTGGTATCCAATCTATCTTCGTTAATTTCTATAACATAAGTTCCATGCGATGGGAATCATTTGCGTTCCAAAAAACTATTTTGTGTTTTTCCATTAGTTTCTTGCCTACTTTTATCTTGTAGTTATATCGAGTATGCAACTATCTGCACATCTTATACCTGTGGCAAGGTATAGGATATGTTGGCAGCGTGAGGAAGATCGTTGTATCATCACTGTAGCTCTTAAGTGATGGTTGTCGGTTAGAGAAACTCCAAATTGAAGTTATTTGTATTCTTATTTACACAGTTATTTGTATTTTCACATATATTTCAGAGTTTTAGTGTATCTTTGCATACGCCCAGAGTTGACATCATGTTTTAAACAACTTTTCTTTATATTGCACTTGTTTTAAAACTGCTTTATATTGAAATGATTTCAGTTATATTGAGCGAGTTGAGCCAGGTAAGTTCTTCAGATTCTTTTCAAGCCTATGTTGTATTTAGCATTCCAACTCGCATACTCGTAGATTCAATGTATTGATGCCAATTGGCCTACATCTTATTATGATACAGACACAAGTAACTAGGATCAGCATCCGGCGCATCGTTGATCCAGTGAGCAGTTCAGAGTCTGTTGGTGAGCCTTTTTGCATTCCAGAGGACTCCTTTTCATTGCTTTCAGTTTTAGTATTAGTTCATTAGGATGTCATGGGCCTGTCTCGACGTCTATCTCAGTTGTTTAGAGGCTTCATAGACAGACAGATAGTTAGTTAATTCAGTTGTCTTTACTTTTCATTTCATATGTTAAAGACTTGAGTTTGCCTTAATGGCCAGTTGAATGTTCCTTTATAACATTCTAGTTACTTCATAAATGTGTATGTGATGAGTTAAGTCTTCCACTGAGTTAGTATGTCAGGCCAAGGGTTCCCTTGAGGCCAACAATGGTTTTCGAGTGTCAGCCACGTCCAGGGTGTAGGCTTGGGGCGTGACAAACACTTTTACCTCTTTTGTACCTTATCCGTACAAACGCAAAGGTATTAGGAACAAATACAAGTGCAATTCTGAGCAAAAGAAAAACTATATCATTAGATTAATATTTGATTTATGCTTTGATAAAGTAAGACATGGTGGGATGCTTAATCTTGAAGAACCACACAATGCTTCATTGTTGATTAAAAACTAACTCGATAGGTTCTTGAAAGGAACCCCGAGGGTATTTTACAATACAATTTGTTGACATAAACATTGAAATACTTTGAGGGAAGTTTTTCCCAAGACATGGGAATAGTTTCCAATATATTATAATGTGAAAAGTCTAGAAAAATCGAACCTACCATGTTTCTATTGAGTCAGGTATAGATCCTTTCAATTTATTGTGTCTCAAAGAAAGGTGCCCAAAATTTGCAATCCTCCCATTTCTCTAGGAATTCTATTTGAGAATTGATTCATTGATAGATCCATTTGTGTCACAACCTTTAGATTTCCAATTTCAGGAGGTGAAGAACCAACAATGGTGTTTGATGATAAGTTAAGAACCACTTAATCTTTAAGATTTTCTAAGCTTGTTGTTATATTGGAACTCAAATTTATTGGAACCCATATGTATCTTTATAAGGGAAGTGACATTCCCTAAACAATTTGGAAGAGATCCTATAGGTTGATTTTGACCCAAGTTAATATCACCCAAATGCCACAATTTACAATTATTTTCTCTAGTAAATCCTTTAAGTTTGTCGTCACTCAAGTTGAAGCGTTGAAGGTTTTGCAAGTCGCCAATTGTTCTAGGAATCGATCCAACCAAGTTGTTTCCAGAAAGATCGAGGTCTAATAAGCTACTTAAGTTTCCAACTTTATTTAGAATTTTGCCTTTGATCTTGCAATTATGTGTGTAAAACAATGTAAGAGATGTGGAAGGTTCCCTGAATTTTGAGAAAATGTTCATCCATGTCATTCGTTAATACTTTGGCTCATCTATGCCATTTTCATTTTAGAAAAGGCTCATTTATGGGCTAACAGTAAGCTTATTTGATTTTGTAAAACTATTTAGTCCACGTGGTGAACGATGATTCACCCACGTAATTAATTTTTTTTTTAAAAAAAAATCATCCAAATTTCTAAAAACTCATTTGAACTCTTTTTTTTAAAGAAAAAAAAATTATAATCCAACATGAAATACACATATTTTTATTGTGCAAGTTTATAATTTGGGTGTTTTTTTTTATATAAAAAAATCAGATGTGTTTTTTTTGAAGTCTTCCTATTTTTTTTTTAAAATGATGTTGTTGAATCATCATTCACCATGTAGACAAAGTGACATGGTTTATCAAAATCAAACGGGGTTTTCGTTAATCCATAATGGCAATGGCATTGATGAACCTTTCCTCAAGAGAAAATGACATAGATGAGTCAAACTTCTAATGGATGACATATATGAGCTTTTATCAGAATTCAATATCATTTTGAGTTTTTTCCCTATATTTTATTTGCACTTTTTCAACGACATTCTACAAAAATGATTCCAAATATACTAAAATATACGTAGAAAATGAACAAGCATGAGATCTAATGTAAATTTTCAATTTCCTTTAATATTATATCAACAATTTTTCTTTTATCAAGGGGATTCAATAATTTATATTTTTTTTTTTGAGAAAAAAAATCATTTGTTCCCTAGTTATTCTAATTTTCCGTCAAAGGGACTGATCAACTAAACCCCCTTGGCCCATTTAGCTCCGTCTCTCTCATACTCTATTGTATTTGATTGTCATTAACGAAATATTTGTAATTTGAATTTATTTAAATGAATAAACAGATAATCCTATCTTCTACAAGTGAGGGTAAAAGAAAGTAAAAAATGGTTAATTAAGTAGAAGACAAGATTGAGCTACGCCAATTAGAGGACTCAAACTGCCTAATTAAGTGTCCTTTCTAGGACCTAATATTTTATAGAGACAAAAACTACACAATTGACGTTATCTTTGAAGACTTTTCAAGCTCATTGGGACAAGAATCTCTTAGAAGCTTTAGGACTGTAGCATGTCTATAAATTAATTATACCTATATTTTTGCCTTTTTCAAAACTTCTGGTATCCAATCTATCTTCGTAAATTTCTATAACATATGTTCTATGCAATGGGAATCATCTGCGTTCCAAAAAACTATTTTGTGTTTTTCTATTAGTTTCTTGCCTACTTTTATCATGTAGTTAGATATCGAGTATGCAACTACTTGGACCACAGTTTCAATTGCTTATTTAGGTATACCCCTATATTCTTTGAGAAATAGGTATATTTGAACCAGACAATGCTTTGTTTCTCCTTGAACGTATCATCAAATCAGGTTTATCCAAATGCCCAATAGTCTCCCCAAAATAATACATCCAAACATATTTTAATATTCATGTACATACAAAAGGTCAGAGGTTAAAAAGTGGCCCTCGCCTTAGAGGGGGAGACCACTATAGGAGGGGGACAAGGTGTCATGGGACACAAAGTTAGAAATAGGATGTTTGATACAAGATTTGATTCCTTTTGTTTAAGCAATAGGAATATCTTAATCAGAGCAATAGGTATATCTATATCATGAGTTTAAATTGTGGTCCAATTAATGTCAAACTCAATATCTTTCGGCATAATGGAATCGTGCAAGAAACTAATGGAAAATTGTAGGATAGTTTCTTGGACCATAGATCCTTCTAATTATAAATAACTTATTTTACAACAATTAACAAAGATGGACTAGATACCAAAAGTTGTGGAGGATGAAAAAACACTCGCACAATCTATTTACAACCATGTTATTGTCCTGAAGCTTTTAAGAAATGTTTGTCCTGATGAACTTAAAGTCTTCAAAGATAAGGTAAATTTTACCCTTTTTGTCTCTTGAAATCATTGCATCATGGAACCACTTAATTAAGATGTTTTATTCTTCTGATTGGCGTACCTCAATCTTGTCTTCAACGAGTGAGGGTAAAATAGTGTCAAAATGGTTAATTAAGTAAAAACCAAGATTGAGATATGCCAATTAGAGAACTGAAATCGACTAATTAAGTGTTCTTTCTAGGATATAACATTTTATAGAGACAAGAATGGCACAATTGACCTTATCTTTGACATAGTATTAGGCTAGAATAATTAGGAAAAGACGCAAAAGCCCTTAAGGAAAATAATTGCTGACCCCACTCACAGCCCAATCCATGGTCCGTTGGTCAAACCACGGATAGTCCTGGTTGGTTTTGGGTGAGATTAGAGACCACCAATTGTGGACCCCCAATGACGGACCACACCTATGACCCGTCGGTCCATCGACAAACCGTGGATCATGAACGTAGGTACCAATCTTGGCCTCCAAATTTCTCTAAGTCTAGGACTCACTTATTAGACCTATTTACGACTCGTGCATTGAATGACGGACCGTCCTGGTGAACCGTACAAAAGTAATGGAACCAATCATTTTAAAAAAATTCAAACTTGCCAAATACGTCACCACCTATGGACCATTGTCCCTCCTACGGGCTGTGGGTGGCGTCGTCTGTACTGACACCAGGTCTGTGAAAAACTGAAATTTCCTGTCTTTTCGAATCTGAGATGTTACAGACACTCCCATAATTTTCACTATCTTATAAATCTCATCAACAAATTCTTTAGGGTCCACATTAACTTTTGACCCATGGAACCCCGGAGTATTAATGCTAGTAAAGTCTTCTCGCCCTTATCACCGTCGTACCCACATTTGGGTTCACTAGAGTAATGGTCTCTGTATTAGCTTGGGCCATCATAGCTTGAGTCAAAACTCTTAAAAGTTACTTCCCCTGTCAGATTAAACACTTTAATTGGAATAGGACATATATGAGAATGCCTTTGTAGACATAGCCAAAACTTCCCGAACCAATAAAATTACTCTAGCTTAAGCAAATTAGTTGCTTCGAGTAATTCATAGAGATGAAAATCTTTCTCTTGTTGAGATAGAGAATGAATAAGCTTATTGAGAAGCACTTTTACCTCTTTTGTACCTTATCCATACAAACACAAGGGTATTAGGAACAAATACAAGTGCAATTCTGAGCAAAAGAAAAACTATATATATCATTTGATTCATATTTGATCTATGCTTTGATGAAGTAAGATATGGTGGGACGCTTAATCTTGAAGAACCACACAATGCTTCATTGTTGATTAAAAGCTAACTCGACAGGTTCTTAAAAGTAACCCCCCGAGGGTATTTTACCATACAATTCGTTGACATAAACATTGAAATACTTGAGGGAACTTTCTCCCTAGACATGGGAATAGTGTCCAATATATTATTATGAGAAAATTCTACAAAATTCAAACCTACGATGTTTCTATTGAGTCAGGTATACATCCTTGCAATTTATTCTCTCAAAGAAAGGTGCCCAAAATTTGCAATCCTCCCATTTCTCTAGGAATTCTATTTGATAATTGATTCATTGATAGATCCATTTGCGTCACAACCTTTAGATTTCCTATTTCAGAAGGTAATTAAAGAACCAACTATGTTGTTTGATTATAAGTCAAGAACCCCTAAATATTTAATATTTTCTAAGCTTGTAGTTATATTGTAACTCAAATTTATTGGAACCCATATGTATCTATATAAGGGAAGTGACATTCCCTAAATAATTTGGAAGAAATCCTATAATTTGATTTTGACCCAAGTTAATTAATACCACCCAAATGCCGCAATTTACAAATAATATCTCTAGTAAACCCTTTAAGTTTGTCGTCACTCAAGTTGAAGCGTTGAAACTTTTGCAAGTCGCCGATTGTTCTTGGAATCGATCCAACCAAGTTGTTTCTGGAAAGATCGAGGTCTAATAAGCTGCTTAAGTTTCCAACTTTATTTAGAATTTGGTCTTTGATCTTGCAATTATGTGTGTAACAATGTAAGAGATGTGGAAAGGTTTCCTGAACTTTGAGAAAATGTTCATCCATGTCATTCGTTAAAACTTTGGCTCATCTATGCCATTTTCGTTTTAGAAAAAGGCTCATTTATGGGTTAACTGTAAACTTATTTGATTTCGCAAAACTATTTTATCCACGTGGTGAACGATGATTCACCCACGTCATTAATTTTATTTTATTTTAAAAATAAAATCAGCCAAATTTCTAAAAACTCATTTGAATTCTTATTTTTTTTTTAAAAAAAACAAATTATAATCCCACATGAAATAATCATATTTTTATTGTGCAAGTTTTCAATTTGGGTGTTTTTTTTAAAAAAAAAAAAATCAAATGTGTTTTTTGAAGTTTTCCTATTTTTTTTTGTAAAAAAATGAGGTTGTTGAATCATCATTCACCATGTAGACAGAGTGACGTGGTTTATCAAAATCAGATGGGTTATTCGCTAATCCATAATGACATAGATGAACCTTTACTTAAGCGAAAATGACATAGATGAGTCAAACTTCTAGTGGATGACATAAATGAGCTTTTCTCAAAATTCAGTATCATATTTGATTCTTTTCCCTATTTTTTATTTACACTTTTCAATGACATTCTACAAAAACAATTCCAAATATACTAAAATATATGTAGAAAATGAACAAGCATGCGATCAAATGTAATTTTTCAATTTCCTTTAACATTATATCAAACATTTTTTCTTATGTCAAGGGAATTCAATAATTTATATTTATTTTTTGAGGAAAAAAATCATTTGTTCCCTAGTTAGTCTAATTTTACTTCAAAGGGACTGATCAAATGAACCCCCTCGGCCCCCTTTAGCTTTGTCTCTCTTATCTCTAATGTATTTGATTGTCATTAATGAAATATTTATAATTTGAAATTTATTTAAATGAATAAACAGATAATTAATTTTATAAGAGCTTTTAAAGTAGTTACTCCCTTTGGTCCATAGTACATATAGTCTAAACAAAATGAATGATTTTTTACTTAATCAAGTAGGTGTCAATTTCTCATATTTTTGATAAGTACTATTATTTAATCAAACACCCCTTCTACTTTCTAGGGGTTAATGATTTTTTAAGGGGTACACCAGAATATATGGATCCCAAAATAGAGTGATTAAGACATTAATAATGACATCAAATATTGATAAATTCAAAGATGACAATGTTCAAATCAGGAGGAAGATGAAACAACATCAATGGCACAACCCAAGGGCCAAGTTGCTCCAACAATATAATTCTTGTATTTAATTTCATGCACCATTGTGATCTCTTGTTTGGGATGCAGGTCTGTCAATTTTAGGTAAAAGAAGAAACGTTAAAAATCATGACCTAAGTCTCACGCCTCAAAAGTTAGCTATTTGAGGTAGAAGAACCCAAATTTATTGAAGTTTCACGCCATCTCAATTCAACTAACATGGAACACACGGGATCATAACAATCACCCCCACTTGAATACAAACTACCTCATAGGTCATGATTGAGCATAGTTGATCACGACTGACACCCTTTACAAGTCCAAATCATCACTCAGAGTGTTGGCCTCGTGGGATGAACTTTGATACCATGTAACAATTTTAGGCCTAAATCACATCTCAAAGCCCTAGCTATCACATGCACTAGCTCCCCATTCATTCAATGTGGGACACACAAGATCATAACAAAACATTAATTGTCAATTCAAAATTAATTAAGAATTAACTTACCAAATCCATCAACAAACAAAGTGTACTCATATACCAAGTCCATGCATATAAAAGGTATGTTTCTCTCATCAATGTTAGGAAGTACTGATTTTATGTCTTTCACTTTTGTGTTGCAAGCAAGATGTGCAGCATATAGGTATTGTATTGGTTTAACTCTTCCAGAGGGCTTTTTGGAGTCAATTATACCAACCTGTACAAATGCACAATTAACAAAAATACAATCTTATTTTTTGAAAAAGAAATTAACAAATTAGACAATAATGTTGGTAACATAGCTGCATAGTCATAGAAGAAAGAAGAAGCATAGAGATCCTTGAATCCTTGTCCACCTCCACCATTACAAATCCCACCAAATGTACACTTTTTATGCAAAGTGTCTTAATTTTGAGTGCAAAGTGTTCCGAGACACAGAGCAAAGCTCACCACCATTGAAGCCTACTTGTTTGATTCTTTCGATACTATTTCTATTTCTCCTAGTTTTGATCTCTCCGACTTGTTTGAGAAAGACAAAAGTCGTTGGTCGCATTCTAGATTCATGATACAAAAGTCTTTGTCCAGTATCGTCTCAAGGCTAGAGGAAGTTGCTTTCATGGTGAGTTTTAAGGTAAACTATCTGAATTGTATGACAATATCCTTTTTAAAGCTTAAGATGTTAGGGTAAACACACTTTATTTACTTGACTATTCTTCAACACATCCCCTCATTCACGTATTGATTGTTCCAAGGGTTGAAAAGTGGAAAAATTTGTGGGGGTGAAATTTCACTTGAAAAGAAAATTGAGGGGGCTAATTAGTAACTTTTTCTATTATTAATTGGTTGATTCATAAAATCTTGAAGAATGGAGGCTGATTTTCTTCTTCATTAGAGTATTAATTTGAACTCATTTAGAATAGATATATTTGCATGAAAAGAAAGTAAAATGATAATGCAAATTAACCCTTTACTTTATTTATCCTCAGGTAAGCATAAGAACAATGATAAAGTTATCTCTATGGGCATATAGGTTATGAATAGTCGTGGAATTAGTCATTGATATTTACGCCGTGTAAGTTATCTTCATTACAAATTAACCCTTTACTTTTTTTGTCATTACTCTTTTGCTTGTAGTCTTGAAGTTATATGTCTGTTAACTCGTTAGAAATTCCTGATAGTGTTCCCCTCATCCCATGTAAAACATTTATATTTCTTGTCTATTTGAAATCGTGTTGTTAAATCCTCTAAGGCTCTAACTATTTTTAAAACCAATATAAAGATTTTCAAGAAAATCAATTTCGTTGTAGTTATTTAATTTATATTTGTAGGAAATTCAGGCCCACCCATAAGAGGTGCTTTAAGGCCCATTCTGGTAACTAGTTAGCCCTAATAATATCTATTTAAAAACAAATATGATGTGTTATTAAAAAGAGAGAAAAATACCACATATAAAAAGAATATAGCAATCCTACACATTATTCCCTTCTCAATCAATTAGGGTTTAGGCTGCGGTAAAGGGGTTGCTACTACATATTTGACAACCACCATCGAGTAGTAAAATTCAACTGCGGTTCATCCTACTCTTCTACTTCCGCTATGACAAGAACAAGTAAGTTCTCTGGATTATGTATGTCATCTAATTTGATTTAGATTACTGATGATATGTAATCTTAAAATATTTTAACAAGTTCACCATTTTACAGATTAATATAAAGACGAAATAGTGAGATGTATTGAAATTGTAGACTTTGAGAATAGAGATTTCATTAATTCTCAAGCGTCTATGCACAACCAATCATAGAGGTATTTATGCACAAAACCAACACTACTAAAAAGATGGATTTAGTTGTGAACTTCGTCGCTAATTTGTTGCTATTTCACTCATAGCTAACAAAAATCTATTGCTAATTTGTCGCTAAATAGGATTAGCGAAAGATTTTGTTGCTTAGCTATAAAAAAAATTGTCGCTAAATCCTATGTTTTTAGCAGTGAAATGCCTAACTATGAAATATACATTTAGGGAAATAAAATATAATCTCTATAATGCTGGAAACTAAATCAGATAAGAATCTACCTAATTGGATATATGTCACATGGAACAAGCTCAAGGTTGTACACCTCTTATCATCTAGAGATCCAACCCAATCAATTTTTGAAAATGCTTTTATACGGAGGTGACCATGTTTGGAGAAAAAAGACCTTTTCCAAGAGTAAATTTTAAATACCGCAGAATTAAAAGAACAACTTGCATATGAGAATCACGAGGATCATGCATGAACCGACTTACCATGCAAACTCCTTATGCTATATCAGGTCTAGTCTCTGAAATTTAAATGAGTGTTCCAACCAATCACTGATAATTTTGTCTATCAACCGACTCTTCTATCCCTGCTTGTAGCGTGTGGTTGCTCTCACTTGATGATCCTGCTAGCCTATAACTCAACATACAATTTTCTTCTAGAAAATCTAGAATATATTTCCCCTTAAGATTCTTTTTCCTAATCTAGACAATTGAATTCACTTAAAATATTGGAGCTTCCCTATATCCTTGATATCAAATTCCTGAACCCAGTGCTTTATTAGTTGAACCATCTCTTTTTTTCCATCATCTGTCATTACTATGTGATCAAAATAAACTATAAGAAGAGTGATCTTACCATAGTGATATCTTATTAAGAGAGTATGATTAACATTGCTTTGTTGATCATAGATTTGCTATATATATCTAACCATGTTCTGAGAGACTGTTTTAGCCCGTATAAGGCTTTATTCAATCTACACACCTTTTCTTGACTCTTTTTCCATATCAAATTCAGGAGTAATCTCCATATAAACTTCTTCTTCCAAGTCACCACGTAAGAATGACTTTTTTACTTCAAACTATTGCAATTCACAATCAAGATTGACTGCACAAAATAACTCCAAATCTCTCTTGATAATCCATTTAATACGTTTAAGTGAATCCCTTATCTACGAGGCTGACCTTGAACCTTTCAATCGAACCATTAGCTTTATGTTTCACTATGAATACCAACTTGCAGCCGGCCAATTTCTTTTGTGGTTAAGAAACGACTAATTCCCAAGTCTTATTTTTGCTAGAGCCTTGACTGCACAAGATAATTCCAAATCTCTCTTGATAAACCATTTAATACGTTTAAGTGAATCCCTTATCTATAAGGTTGACCTTGAACCTTTCAATCGAACCATTCTCTTTTATGTTTCACTATGACTACAAACTTGTAGCCGACCAATTTCTTTTCTAGTGAAGGAATGACTAATTCACAAGTCTTATTTTTGCCAGAGACTTCATTTCTTCAAGAATATCTTATTTCCACTTAGGATCTTTAATTTGAAAGCTTCCCTCCAATCATATGGAATAGACACAGAGAAAATGGACAAGGGAAAAGCTCTACAAGATGGGCACAAGGTGTCACAAGACAAATATAGAAATAGGACGTTTGGTACAAAATCTAACTCCTTTTCTTTGAGAAATAGGCTTATGTTAATCAATTAGTGTCAAACTCGATATCTTCTTGCATGATGGAAT
The DNA here is from genome assembly GCA_029582385.1 of Solanum tarijense. Classification (NCBI taxonomy): domain Eukaryota; kingdom Viridiplantae; phylum Streptophyta; class Magnoliopsida; order Solanales; family Solanaceae; genus Solanum; species Solanum tarijense. The sequence goes on from JAJONW010006114.1 coordinate 30,834, forward strand.
CATGCAACAACCTAATGGAAAAATGCAGGATAGTTTCTTGGACCGTAAATCCTTCTAATTGCATGGAACTTATTTTCCAGCAATTAACAAAGATAGACTAGATACCAAAAGTTTCAGAGAATGCAAAAACACTCGCCTAATTTATTTACAACCATGTTATTGTTTTGAAGTTTTTGAGAAACGTTTGTCCCGATGAACTTGTAAAGTCTTAAAGATAAGGTAAATTTTGCCCTTTTTATCTCTAGAAAACATTGTTTCATAGAACCACTTAATTAAGATGTTTTATTCTTCTGATTGGCGTACCCCAATCCTATCTTCTACAAGTGAGAAAAGAAAGTAAAAAATGGTTAATTAAGTAGAAGCCAAGATTAAGGTACGCCAATTAGAGGATTGAAAAAGCCTAATTAAGTGTTCTTTATAGGATATAATATTTCATAGAGACAAAAACTGCACAATTGACGTTATTTTTGAAGACTTTACAAGCTCATTGGGACAAGCATCTCTTAGAAGCTTTAGGACTGTAGCATGTCTCTAAATAAATTGTACCAATGTTTTTGCCTTCTTCAAAACTTCTGGTACCCAATCTATCTATGTTAATTTATGTAACATAAGTTCAATGTGATGGGAATCATCTACATTCCAAAAAAATAATTTGTGTTTTTCCATTGGTTTCTTGCCTACTTTTATCATGTAGTTAGATATTGAGAATGCAACTATTAGGACCACAGTTTGAATTGTTTATTTAGATATACCCCTTTTGTTGAGCAATATGCATATTTGAACCAGACAATGCTTTGTTTCTCCTTGAACATATCATAAAATAGGGTTTATCCAAATGTCCAATAGTCTCCCCAAACAACACATCCAAACACATTTTAATATTTGTGTGCATACCAAAGGTTAGAGGTTAAAAAGTGGCACTCGGTACTAGTTCAACTGCAAATATGACCTTAGAGTGGGAGACCACTAAAGGAGGTGGACAAGGTGTCATGGTACATAAAGTTAGAAATAGGATGTTTGATAAAAGAAATGACTCCTTTTCTTTAAGTAATAGGAATATCTTAATTAGTGAAATAGGTATATCTAAATCATGAGTTTAAACAGTGGTCAAATTAATGTCAAATTCAATATCTTTCGGCATGATGGAATCATGCAAGAAACTAACGGAAAAATACATGATACTTTCTTGGACCGTAGATCCTTATAATTGCATAGAACTTATTTTATAGCTATTAACAAAGATAGACTAGATACCAAAAGTTTGGGAGAATACAAAGTTACTCGCACAATTTATTTACAAACATGTTACTGTCCTGAAGCTTTTAAGAAACGTTTGTTCAGATGAACTTGTAAAATCTTCAAAGATAAAGGTAAATCTCTCCCTTTTTGTCTCTAGAAAACGTTGTATCATAGAACCACTTAATTAGGATGTTTTTTTCTTTTTATTGGCATACCTCAATCTTGTTTTATACAAGTGAGGGTCAAAAACGGTTAATTCAGTAGAATTCAAGATTGAGGTACTTGAATTAGAGGACTGAAACCACCTAATTAAGTGTTCTTTCTAGTATATAATGTTTTATCGATACAAAAACTGCACAGTAAATTGACGTTATCTTGGAAGACTTTACAAGCTCATTGGAACAAGCATCTCTTAGAAGCTTTAGGACTGTAGCATGTATGTAAATAAATTGAACCAATGTTTTTGCCTTCTACAAATCTTCCAGTATCCAATACATTTATGTTAATTTATGTAACATAAGTTCAATGCGACGGGAATCATATGCATTCCAAAAAATTGTTTTGTGTTTTTTCATTTTTTTCTGCCTACTTTTATCATGTAGGTAGATATCGAGTATGCAACTATTAGGACCACATTTTCAATTGCTTATCTAGATATACCCCTTTTCATTGAGAAATATGTATATTTGAACCAGACAATGCTTTGTTTCTCCCTAAATATATCATCAAATCAGCTTTATCCAAATGCCCAATAGTTTCCCAAAGCAACACATCCAAACACATTTTAATATTCATGTACATACCAAAGGTTAGAGGTTAAAAAAGTGGCACTCGGTACTAGTTCAACTGCAAATATGACCTTAGATGGGGAGACCACTATAGGAGTGGGACAAGGTGTCATGGGACATAAAGTTAGAAATAAGATGTTTGATAAAAGATCTGACTCCTATTCTTTAATCAATATGAATATCTTAATCAGTGAAATAGGTATATCTAAATCGTGTGTGGTCGAATTAATGTCAAACTCAATATCTTTCGGCATGATGGAATCATGCAAGAAACTAATGGAAAAAATGCATTATAGTTTCTTGGACCGTATTTCCTTATAATTGCATAAAACTTATTTTACAGCAATTAACAAAGACATACTAGATACCAAAAGTTTGGGAGAATACAAAATTACTCGTACAATTTATTTACAATCATGTTATTGTCCTCAAGCTTTTGAGAAATGTTTGTCCGGATGAACTTGTAAAGTCTTCAAAGATAAGGTAATTTTTACCCCTTTTGTCTCTAGAAAACATTGTATCATAGAACCACTAAATTAGGATGTTTTTTTTTTCTTTTTGATTGGCGTACCCCATTCTTGTTTTCTACAAGTGAGGGTCAAAAAAGGTTAATTAAGTAGAATTCAAGATTGAGGTACACCAATTAGAGGACATAAACCGCCTAATTAAGTGTTCATTCTAGTATATAATATTTCATCAAAACAAAAACTTCACAATTGACGTTATATTGGAAGACTTTACAAGCTCATTGGAACAAGCATTTCTTAGACGTTTTAGAACTGTAGCATGTCTATAAATAAATTGTACCAATGTTTTTGCCTTCTTCAAAACTTATGGTATCCAATCTATCTATGTTAATTTCTGTAACATAAGTTCAATGCGATGGGACTCATCTGCATTCCAAAAAATTATTTTGTGCTTTTCCATTGGTTTCTTTCCTACTTTTATTATGTAGTTAGATATCGAGTATGCAACCATTAGGACCACAGTTTCAATTGCTTATTTAGATATACCCCTTTTCGTGGAGCAATATATTTATTTAAACCAAACAATGTTTTGTTTCTCCTTGAGCATATCATCAAATTAGGTTTATCCAAATGCCCAATAGTCTCCCCAAACAACACAGCCAAACACATTTTAATAATCATGTACATATTAAAGGTTAGAGGTTAAATAAATGGAACTCGGTACTAGTTCAACTGCAACTATGACCTTAGATGGGGAGACCACTATAGGTGGGGGACAAGGTCTCATGGAACACAAAGTTAGAAATAGGATATTTGATAAAAGATCTAACTCCTTTTCTTTAAGCAATAAGAATATCTTAATAAGTGAAATAAGTATATCTAAATCATGAGTTTATACTGTGGTCGAATTAATGTCAATCTCAATGTCTTCCGGCATGATGAAATCATTCAACAAACTAATGTAAAAATGCAGGATAATTTCTTGGACCATAGATCCTCATGATTGCATAAAACTTATTTTACAGCAATTAACAAAGATAGACTAGATACCAAAAGTTTGGGAGAATACAAAATTACTTGCACAATTTATTTAAAATCATGTTACTGTCCTGAAGCTTTTAAGAAACCTTTGTCCGGATGAACTTGTAAAGTCTTCAAAGATAAGGTAAATTTTACCCTTTTTGTCTCTAGAAAACTTTGTATCATAGAAGCACTTAATTAGGATGTTTTTTTTCTTTTGATTAGCGTACCTTATTCTTGTTTTCTACAAATGAGGGTAAAAAATGGTTAATTAAGTAGAATTCAAGATTGAGGTACGCCAATTAGAGAATTGAAACCGCCTAATTAAGTGTTATTTCTAGTATATAATATTTTATCGATAAGAAAACTACACAATTGACGTTATCTGGGAAGACTTTACAAGCTCATTAGAACAAGCATCTCTTAGAAGCTTTAGGACTGTAGAATCTTTGTAAATAAATTGTACCAATGTTTTTGCCTTCTTCAAAACTTTTCTTCAACAAACAAACTCATTCTACTCCTTATGTCTGCAACCATCTACGGAGCATAACGGGACAATTGGGTGAACTTTAACCCGTACTCATGAACGCTCATAGACTCCTGCTTAAGTGTGAGGAACTCACGTACCTTGGCCTCTTTCAATTATCGAGGAAAGAAACGCCCCAAGAAAGCTTCCTCAAAACAGGCCCAACTCGCAGGTGGTGCACCCTCAGCTCTACCCCCTTTCCACTGGTCGAACAAAGTTCTAGCAACATCTTTCAATTGATATGTAGCTAGTTCAACCCGCTCAGTATATGTGTAACATCCGACAATTTGAAATAACTATGAAGAGGCTTAGAATTGGAAATTTTCATATTTGGAAAGAATTTAAAAATCTGGAAAATTTGGCTAAGTATGGAAAATAATGAATTTTTGGCCAGCTTTGAACAGTTATAACTCCTAGCTCAGGATGATCTAGGTGTGGTTCTAGTTATGGTTGCGAAGTTCATGGATTGGTCTTTCCAACGCCATCAAGTTTGCTCGTTTCTGAGTTCGTATGAGCAAGTTATGCCCTTTGAAAGTTGGGCAGTTGGCAGGGAATCCGTCCGAAAATTTATAAGGGCATTTTGGTCTTTTCCCTAGCCTTTTCTTTTGGATATATATGAGTGCATGGGACTGATTTTGATCATTTTTTCTCATTTTTAAAGAGTGAAAGTAAGGGTTTGAGAGTGAAGAGGAGAAGAAGAGGAAAAAAGAGAAGATCAAGCTAGGTTTCGTTAAAGATCGTCGTGTTTTTCTTCGGGGGTGATTCCTATTAAGGTATGTGAGTTCATAGTGTTGGGTTGGTTTTTTTTCCCACACGCCAAGCTCGTTTAATTTCGAGAAAAGTTGATTATGTTTGATTGAAGTTATTGGTTGGAATTGTTGAGGTTGTAGTTGTGTTGTGTTGTAGTTCTTGTTGGTTTGGTGTACGTTTCCGATGGTGTTTTTGAGTTGAATCTAGTGTATGTTAAGGGTTTTTATGATCCTAAGTGTTTGGGGGATGAAGCTTTGAAGTTTAGAAGGTTTAGAGTTGGAGAAAAGGAGGAGAAAAGTCAAGTTTACGGGGAAAAGGGTTGGGGCGTCGCGCCAGCCAGCGCGCCCCAAGAGGGACTCTGAGGTCCAGCCCTTGGGGCGCCGCCCCAACCAGAGCCCCAACCAGACCTCTTTGAAGTTTGAGGTCTGGCGCTCCGCGCCTCTCAAAGAGCCAAGTCTTCCCATTCTTTCCCCACTTTCTCATACATGTTCCTAGGTATTGTACCTATGTTCCCAAGTTGTTTCCAACACCGCAAGATAGGTTTAAACGTCAAGAACTCGTCCATAACACGCAATCAAACACCTTGAATCCATGATTCCAATTCAAGGAGAGTAAGTTTCCAAGTCAAGGGAAGTTAAGAGTTGAGTCTAGAAGTTCAAGAAGGGAGTCAAAGCAAGTCTTTAAAGATTTCCAAGAGTCTTTGTTGAATGTTTTAACTTCATTTTAAGGCTCAAGTTAAAAGTTAAGTCAAGTTTCAAGTTAAGTAAAGTTTCAAGTTAAGTCAAGAGTTTAAAGTTGAGTTCATTTCTCAAAAGTTATTAGGGAACTATGTATTCCCAAAGAAGTTTCCAAATGTTTTTACATTTGAGTAAGAAAGGAACTATGATTCCAAAAGAGCCTTTGGGCTAGTTTTCAAGAAAAAGGAACTTTGTTTCCAAGTTAGCCTTCGGTCAAAGTTTTGAGTAATTATCTCAAATAAAGAAAGATGTGCTTAAAACACTTATGAGCTAAGTATTTTTGGGAGTAGTCTTAAGCACCGAATTGGGGACACGAGTTCATATAAACTCAACCCTCCATAAGAACCATGCGCCAACATGGGAGTTAACGGGTCATACCTTTTAGATGAATCCGTAAGATTAAGCTAGTGGATCCACTTAGTAAAGTTAGCTTCCTATATCACGGCAAGGTATAGGATGGTCCTTGGGCAACGTGAGGTAAAATGTTGTATCACCACTAGGGCTCATAGTGGTGATTGTCGGTTAAAGAATCACCCACTAAAGTAATATTACTTTTATATAAGTAAAGTTGAGTTGTTATTGTTTTATCTTTAACAAGTTAAGTTGTTTACACTATTTTGCAAGCTTTATAAAATGCATGTGTCGTATTGCTTTATATATTGAGTTCTGTTATTCATGAGTTGAACAGAGCCAAGGTAAGAGTTCCTTTGTACTCCTTCCAAGTTTAACTTGTGGTTTAGCTTTCCAGCTCACATACTCATACATTCAATGTACTGATGCCAATTGGCCTATATCTTATTATGATACAGACACGGTACCCAGGGCCAGCATCCAGTTCGCCGTTGATCCAGTTGAGTACTTCAGAGTCAGTGGTGAGCCTTTTTGTATTTCGGAGGACTCGATTATTTTGTTCTCTTAGTTTAGTTTCATTAGGATGTTGTAGGGTCTGTCCCAACATCCATCTCAGTATTATAGAGGCTTCATAGACAGTCAGTCAGTTGGTTTTGAGTCTCTCATCTATGTATATATGTAAATATTCTATTTTGGGACTCGAGTTGCCTTTTTGGCCAGATTTTTATTAGTTAGGTTGTTTTATAACCTTGCATTGCATTGAGTTGCTGTCAAGTTAAGTTTCTGTTGAGTTAAGAAGCCAGGCCAAGGGTTCGCTTGGGGCCAGCAATGGTCTTCAAGTTTCGGCCACGTCCATAGTGTAGGCTCGGGGAGTGATAATCTACCATATGCATCACATAAATAATCTTATTCAGCTCCTCAAAGAAGTTCTATGGATCCTCAGTAGTGCTTGAACCCATAAAACTAGGAGGATTCATCCCCAAGAACTCACGAATCCTTGAAGTGTCAGCTCATTCATGCCGAACTCCCCTTTGTTGACCTATCTGGTTAGTTACAGCTTGACTTAGTATCCTAATTTCCTCTCTAAACTCAGCATTAGTAACTTCCCCTTGATGTTGCAATTCAGGTGTATAAGGTAACTCTTGCTCCTCAACATAACGTCTAGGAAGACGCCCTTTGGCAACTCTTCGTGGAGGCATGATTATATGAAAACATGCGCAAGCATGAATTAAAAAGAAACTTTTTAGAGATAAACTCTAACGCACGAGATAAGTGTGAAAGAAATGATAAATCTTCCTAAATGTTCCAGCCTCCTAGTTATAGATGTGGGACACTTCACACCGATAACTAGGACTCTACAGACATGGCTTCATAGACTCCTTATAACTCTTGAACTCTGGGCTCTGATACCAAGTTCGTCACGTCCCTAGCCTACACCCTAGGAGGGATCGGCACTCGAAGACCATTGCTGGCCCCAAGTGAACCCTTGGCCTGGCTTACTTAACTCAGCGGAAAACTTAACTCAACAGAATAACTCCATGCAATGAAAGGTCATAAAGCAACCCAACTAATAAAATCTTGGCCAAAAAGGCTACTCGAGTCTCAAAATAGAATATTTATATATATACATAGATAAGAGACTAAATACTAACTAACTGATTGACTGTCTATGAAGCCTCTATAACACTGAAATGGATGTTGGGACAGACCGTACAACATCCTAATAAAACAAAACTAAAAGATCAAAATAACTGAGTCCTCCGGAATGCAAAGAGGCTCACCACTGACTCTGGAGTGCTCAGCTGGATCAACGGCGTGCTGGATGCTGATCTTGGTACGTGTGTCTGCATCATCATAAGATGCAGGCCAACTAGTATCAGTACATTGAATGTACGAGTATGCGAGATGGAAAGCTAAACCACAACTTAAGTTTGAAAGGAGTACAAGAGAACACTTACCTTAGCTCTGTTCGACTCATGAATAACTGAACTCAAAAGTAAAGCAATAAGACACATGCAATACATAAATATTGTAAAACATTATATACAACTTAGTTCCTTAAGGATAAAGCAATAACAAACTCAACTTTACTTATATAAAAGTAATATAACTTTAGTGGGAGATTTTTTAACCGACAACCACCACTATGAGCCCTAGTGATGATACAATGTTTTACCTCACGTTGCCCAAGGACCATCCTATACCTTGCCGTGATATATGACCTTGCTTTACTTAGTGGATCCACTTGCTTAACTTACGTGATCATCTAAAAAGAATGACCTGTCAAGTCCCATGTTGGCTACATGGTTCTTATGGAGGGTTGAGTTAATATGAACTCGCGTCCCCAATTCAGTGCTCAATACTACTCCCAAAATACTTTGGCTCATAAGTGTTTTAAACACATCTTTCGTTAGTTTGAGATAATTGCTCAAAGTTTAGCCCAAAGGCTCTCTTGGAAAACATACTTCCTTTCTTACTCAAATGTAAAAACATTTATAAACTTCTTTGGGAATAATTAGTTCCCTTATAACTTTTGAGAAAATGAACTCAACTCTATACTCTTTACTTAACTTGAAACTATACTCTTTACTTAACTTGAAACTTGAGCCTTAAAACGAAGTTAAAACGTTCAATAAAGACTCTTGAAAAAACTTTAAAGACTTGCTTTGACTTACCTCTTAACTTCTAAGCTTGACTCTAACTTCACTTTACTTTGATCCTAACTTTCCTCGAATTGGATTACGAATTCAAGGGTAATGATCTCATGTTTATGGATGAGTTCGGGATATGTAGATGTATCTTAGAGTGTTGAAAACAACTATAAAACATAGGTACATTACCAAGGAACATGTATGAAAAAGTGGGGAAGTAATGGGAAAGATTAGCGTCTTTGGCGCTCTGAGAGGCACGGGGCGCCAACCCTCAAAGCTCAGAAGGCCTGGTGGGGCACTCTGCATGGCGTGCCGCCCCAAGGGTGGAAGCTCAGAATCCCTTTTGGGGGCGCTGGCTGGCACGACGCCCCATCCTTTTTCCCCGTAAAAATCTGACTTTTCTCCTTTGTTTTTCCAACTCTAAACCTTCTTAACTTCAAAGGTTCTAGCCCCAAACACTTAGAATCATAAAACCCCTTAATATACAATAGATTCAACTTGAAATTACAACTGGAAACATGCACCAAACCAACAAGAAACTTCAACAACACAACCACAAATTCAACAAACATAACCACAAACTTCAACAAACACAACCAATCTTTTCTCGGAATTAAAACGCATTTGGTGTGTGGGGGAATGAACCAACCCAACACTACGATCTCACATACCTTAATAGGGATCACCCCCGACGAAAACCACGACGATCTTGACGAATCCTTGCTTCTTCTTCTCTTTCTCCTCTTCTATCTCTCTTCTCTCAAAAGCCCTAACTCTTACTTTAAAAGGAAAAACTGATTTAAAATCAGTCTAAAACCTTAATATAACCAAAAGAAATGGTTAGGGAAAAGACCAAAATACCCTTACAAATTCGGACTAAACTGCCCTGTGCCAAGAGCCCAACTTTCAAAGGGCATAACTCACTCATACAAACTAGGAATCGAGCAAACTCAGTGGCGTTGGAAAGATCATTCCAAGAGCTTTCCAAACGTAACTGGAAATTCACCCAACTCATCCTGAGCTAGGAGTTATGACTGCTCAAAGTTGACCAAAAACTCATTTTTTTCCATAACCAAATTTCCAGATTTTGAATTCTTTCCAAAAATGACTATTTCCAATTTCCAGCTTCTTCATAGTTATTTCAACTTACACGATGTTACAGGGGCGCGCTGGCTAGCGCGGCGCCCCACCCCCATCCCCCAGATTTTGATGAATTTCCTTGGTCATTTTTCAAGTCTAAACTCAATTGGGTCTTTCCCCAAACACTTAGATTCGAGTACATAACCAAAATATGCAAGAATCTACCCAAAACGGCATCTAATTTCAGAAATTAAACTCAAGAGCTCCTCAACAACTTCAACAATCAAGAACCCAATAGAAACTTCAAACAAATCCATCAGAACTCAATTTCAATGCTTTCAAGAACATAATTTCGCTGAATAAATCATGATTGGTGTGTGGGTGAACTAACCCAACGCTATGTGATCTCACATACCTCGTAGGGATCACCCCTTGACAAAATCCACAAGCAATTCTTCAAGAACTTGGCGATTTCCTTGCTTCTCCTTCTCTTTTCTCCTCTTCTTTTCTCTTCTCTCAAAACCCTAACCTGTTTTTCAAAAGCGTAAACTAAATCCAATTAGTTTAGACCCCAACTAAATTACCAAAAACGAAACTAATTAGTTGGGCGGTGAAAAGAACATAATGCCCTTCTAAAATCCGGTTTTGACTATCCTTATCTAGACAGCCCAACTGCAAATGGACATATCTCACTCATACGAACTCAGAATTGAGTAAACTCGGAGGATTTGGAAAGAAAATTCAAAGATCTTTCCTACTGTATCTTGTAGCACACCTAAATCATCCTGAGCTAGGAGTTATGGTCGCTTGAAGTTGACCCAAAACTCATAATTAAACTTAATTTTGTCAAATTTCCAGATTTTCATTCTTTCCAAAAATGACTCTTTCTAATCAAGTTACAGGATGTTACATTTTCTTTAAGCAATAGAAACATCTTAATCAATGAAATACGTATATCTAAATCATGAGTTTAAAGTGTGGTCGAATTAATGTCAAAGTCAATATCTTCCGGCATGATGGAATCATGCAAGAAACTAATAGAAAAATGCATGATAGTTTTTGGACTGTAGATCCTTATAATTGCATAGAAAAATTATTCGCACAATCTATTTACAATCATGTTACTGTCTTGAAGCTTTTAAGAAACGTTTGTTCAGATGAACTTGTAAAGTCTTCAAACATAAGGTAAATTTTGCCCTTTTTGTCTCAATAAAACATTGTATCATAGAACCATTTAATTAGGACGTTTTTTTTCTCTTTTGATTGGTGTACCCCAATCTTGTTTTCTAAAGGTGAGGGTAAAAAATGGTTAATTAAGTAGAATTCAAGAATGAGGTACACCAATTAGAGGACTGAAACCGCCTAATTAAGTGTTCTTTCTAGTATATAATATTTTATCGATACCAAAACTGCACAATTGACGTTATCTTGGAAGACTTTACAAGCTCATTGGCAAGCATCTCTTAGAAGCTTTAGGACTGTAGCATGTCTGTAAATAAATTGTACCAATGTTTTTGCCTTCTTCAATCCTATCTATCTTCGTTAATTTCTGTAACATAAGTTCAATGCGATGGGAATCATCTGCATTCCAAAAAATTATTTTGTGTTTTTCCATTTGTTTCTTTCCTACTTTTATCATCTTGTTAGACATCGAGTATGCAACTATAAGGACCACAGTTTCAATTACTTATTTAGATATACCCCTTTTTCATTGGGCAATATGTATATTTGATTCAGACAATGCTTTGTTTCTCCTAGAACATATCAACAAATTAGGTTTATCCAAGTACCCAATAGTCTCCCCAAAAAAAACATCCAAACACATTTTAATATTCATGTACATTCCAAAGGTTAGAGGTTAAAAAAGTGGCACTCGGTACTAGTTCAACTGCAAATATGACCTTAGACGGGGAGACCACTATAGGAGGGTGACAAGGGGTCATGAGACACAAAGTTAGAAATAGGATGTTTGATAAAAGATCCGACTCCTTTTCTTTAAGCAATAGGAATATCTTAATCAATGAAATAGATATATCTAAATAATGAGTTTAAAATGTGGTCGAATTAATGTCAAACTCAAAATCTTTCGGAATGATGGAATCATGCAAGAAACTAATGGAAAAATGCATGATAGTTTCTTGGACCGTAGATCCTTATAATTGCATAGAACTTATTTTACAACAATTAACAAAGATAAACTAGACACTAAAAGTTTGGGAGAATACAAAATTACTCACACAATTTATTTACAATCATATTACTGTTCTGAAGCTTTTAATAAACGTTTGTCCGGATTAACTTGTAAAGTCTTCAAAGATAAGGTAAAGTTTACCCTTTTTGTCTATAGAAAACATTGTATCATAGAACCACTTAATTAGGATATTTTCTTTTTTGATTGGCGTAGCCCATTCTTGTTTTCTATAAGTGAGGGTAAAAAATGGTTAATTAAGTAGAATTCAAGATTGAAGTTTGCCAATTTGAGGACTGAAACTGCCTAATTAAGTGTTCAGTTTAGTATATAATATTTTATCGATACAAAAATTGCACAATTGACGTTATCTTGAAAGACTTTACAAGCTCATTGGAATAAGCATCTCTTAGAAGCTTTAGGACTGCAGAATGCCTGTAATTAAATTGTACCAATGTTTTTGGCTTCTTCAAAACTTCTGGTATCCAATCTATCTATGTTAATTTCGGTAACATAAGTTCAATGCGATGGGAATCATCTACATTCAAAAAAATTATTATGTGTTTTTCCATTGGTTTCTTGCCTACTTTTATCATGTAGTTAAATATCGTGTATGCAACTATTAGGACCACAGTTTCAATTGCTTATTTAGATATACCCCTTTAATAAAAGATCTGGCACATTTTCTTTAAGAAATAGGAATATCGTAATCAGTGAAATAAGTATATCTAAATCATGAATTTAAACTGTGGTCGAATTACTAACATACTCAATTTCTTTCGGCATGATGGAATAATGCAAGAAACTAATGGAAAAAATGCATGATAGTTTCTTGGACTATAAATCCTTATAATTAAATAAAACTTATTTTATAGCAATTAACAAAGATAGACTAGATACCAAAAGTTTGGAAGAATACAAAATTACTCGCACAATTTATTTACAATCATGTTACTATCCTGAAGCTTTTAAGAAACGTTTGTCCGGATGTACTTGTAATGTCTTCAAAGATATGGTAAATTTTTCCCTTTTTGTTTCTAGAAAATATTGTTTCGTAGTACCTCTTAATTAGGATGTGTTTTTTTATTTTGATTGGCGTACCCCAATCTTGTTTTCTACGAGGGTCAAAATGGTTAATTAAGTAGAATTCAAGATTGAGCTACACCAATTAGAGGACTGAAACCGCCTAATTAAGTGTTCTTTCTAGTATATAATATTTTATCGATACAAAAACTGCACAACTGACGTTATCTTGGAAGACTTTACAAGCTCATTGGAACAAGCGTCTCTTAGAAGCTTTAGGACTATAGCATGTCTGTAAATAAATTTTACGAATGTTTTTGCCTTCTTCCAAACTTCTGGTATCCAATCTATCTAAGTTAATTTATGTAACATTAGTTCAATGCGATGGGAATCATCTACATTCCAAAAAATTATTTTGTGTTTTTCCATTGGTTTCTTGCCTACTTTTATCATGTAGTTAGATATCGAGTATGCAACTATTAGGACCACAATTTCAATTGCTTATTTAGATATACCCCTTTTCGTTGAGAAATATGTAAATTTGAACCAGACAATGCTCAGGTTTATCGAAATGCCCTATTTAGTCTCCTCAAACAACACATCCAAACACTTTTTAATATTCATGTACATATCAAAGGTTAGAGGTTAAAAAGGTGGCACTCGGTACTTGTTCAACTGCAAATATGACCTTTAACCTGGGAGACCACTATAGGAGGGGGACAAGGTATCATGGGACACAAAGTTAGAAATAGGATGTTTGATAAAAGATCTGACTCCTTTTCTTTAAGCAATAGGAATATCTTAATCAGTGAAATAGGTATATCTAAATCATGAGTTTAACCTATGGTTGAATGAATGTCAAACTCAATATCTTTTGGCATGATAAAATCATGTAAGAAACTAAAGGAAAAAATGCATGATAGTTTCTCAGACTGTAGATCCTTATAATTGCATAGAACTTATTTTACAGCAGTAAGCAAAGATAGACTAGATACCAAAATTTTGGGAGAATACAAAACTACTCGCACAATTTATTTACAATCATGTTACTGTCCTTAAGCTTTTAAGAAACTTTTGTCCAGATGAACTTGTAAAGTCTTCAAAGATAAGGTAAATTTTGCCCTTTTTGTCTATAGAAATCATTGTATCATAGAACCACATAATTAGGATGTTTTTTTCTTTTGATTGGCGTGCCCCAATCTTGTTTTCTACGAGTGAGGGTCAAAAATGGTTAATTAAGTAGAATTCAAGATTGAGGTACGCCAATTAGAGGATTGAAACCGCCTAACTAAGTGTTCTTTCTGGTATATGATATTTTATCGATACAAAAACTGCACAATTGGCATTATCTTGTAGGATTTTACAAGATCATTGGAACAAGCATCTCCTAGAAACTTTAGGACTGTAGCATGTCTGTAAATAAACTGTACCAATGTTTTTGCCTTCTTCAATCCTATCTATCTTCGTTAATTTCTGTAACCTAAATTTCATGCAATGGGAATCATCTGCGTTCCAAAAACTAATTTGCATTTTCACATTAGTTCCTTGCCTACTTTTATCATGTAGTTAGATATCGAATATGCAACTATTTGGTCCACAGTTGCAATTGACTATTTAGGTATACCCTTTATGTTGAACAATAGGTATATTTGAATCAAACAATTTTGTTTCTCGTTGAACATATCATTGAATCAGGTTTATCCAAATGCCTAATAGTTTCCCCAAAACAACACATCCAAACATATTTTAATTATCATGTACATACAAAAGGTCAAAGGTTAAAAAGTGGCACTCGGTACTAGTTCAACTGAAAATATGGCCTTAGAGGGGGAGACCACTATAGAAGGGGGACAAGGTGTCATGGCACACAAAGTTAGAAATAGGATGTTTGATACAAAATCTGACTTCTTTTGTTTACATAATAGGAATATCTTAATCAAAGCAATAGGTATATCTAAATCATGAGTTTAAATTGTGGTCTAATTAATGTCAAACTCAATATCTTTCGACATGATGGAATCATGCAAGAAACTAATGGAAAATTGCAGGATAGTTTCTTGGACCATAGTTCCTTCTAACTGCAAAAAAACTTATTTTACAAAATTAACAAAGATATTCTATACACCAAATGTTTTGGAGAGTGCAAATACACTCGTACAATCTATTTACAACCATGTTATTGTCCAAGATCTTTTAAGAAACGTTTGTCCTGATGAAGTTGTAAAGTCTTCAAAGATAAGGAAATTTTTTCCCTTTTTGTCTCTAGAAAACATTGTATCATAGAACCACTTAATTAGGATGTTTTATTCTTCTGATTGGCGTACTTCAATCCCGTCTTTTACAAGTGAGGGTAAAAGAAAGTAAAAAATGGTTAATTAATTAGAAGCCAAGATTGATGTACGCCAATTAGAGGACTGAAGCCACCTAATTAAGTGTTCTTTCTAGGATATAATATTTTATAGAGACAAAAACTGCACAATTGACGTTATCTTTGAAGACTTTGCAAGCTCATGGGACAAGCATCTCTTAGAAGCTTTAGGACTGTAGCATGTATGTAAATATATTATACCAATGTTTTTGCCTTCTTCAAAACATCTAGTATCCAATCTATCTTCGTTAATTTCTGTAACATATGTTCCATGCAATGGGAATCATCTGCGTTCCAAAAAACTATTTTATGTTGTTTCATTAGTTTCTTGCCTACTTCGAGTATGCCACTATTTGGACCACAGTTTCAATAGCTTATTTAGGTATACCCTCTTTCTTTGAGCAATATGTATATTTGAACCAGACAATGCTTTGCTTCTTCATGAACATATCATCAAATCAGGTTAATTTAAATGCCCAATAGTTTCCCCAAAACAACACATCCAACCACATTTTAATATTCATGTACATATAAAGGGTCAGATGTTAAAAAGTGGCACTCGGCACAAGTTGAACTGCAAATATGGCCTTAGAGAGGGAGACCACTTTAGGAGGGGTGCAGGGTGGCATGGGACACAAAGTTAGAAATAGGATGTTTGATACAAGATCTGACTCCTTTTCTTTAAGCAGTAGGAATTTCTTAATTAGAGCAATATGTATATCTAAATCATGAGTTTAAATTGTATTCCTATTAATGTCAAGCTCAACATCTTCGGGCATGATGGTATCGTGCAAGAAACTAATGGAAATATGCAGGATAGTTTCTTGGACCATAGATCCTTCTAATTGCAAGGAACTTATTTTACAGCAATTAACAAAGATAGACTATACACCAAATGTTTTGGAGAGTGCAAATACACTCGTACAATCTATTTACAACCATGTTATTGTCCTGAAGCTTTCAAGAAACGTTTGTCTTGATGAAGTTGTAAAGTGTTCAAATATAAGGTAATTTTTCCCTTTTTGTCTATAGAAAACATTGTATCATAGAACCACTTAATTAGTATGTTTTATCTAATTAGCGTACCTCAATCCCGTCTTTTACAAGTGAGGGTAAAAGAAAGTAAAAAATGGTTAATTAATTAGAAGCCAAGATTGATGTACACCAATTAGAGGACTGAAGCCACCTAATTAAGTGTTCTTTCTAAGAAATAATATTTTATAGAGACAAAAACTTCACAATTGACGTTATCTTTGAAGACTTTGCAAGCTCATGGGACAAGCATCTCTTAGAAGCTTTAGGACTGTAGCATGTATGTAAATATATTATACTAATGTTTTTGCCTTCTTCAAAACATCTAGTATCCAATCTATCTTCGTTAATTTCTGTAGCATGTGTTCCATACAATGGGAATCATCTGTGTTCCAAAAAACTATTTTATGTTGTTTTATTAGTTTCTTGCCTACTTTTATTATGTAGTTAGATATCGAGTATGCCACTATTTGGACCACAGTTTCAATTGCTTATTTAGGTATACCCCTCTTCTTTGAGCAATATGTATATTTGAACCAAACAATGCTTTGCTTCTTCATGAACATATCATCAAATCAGGTTAATCCAAATGCCCAATAGTTTCCCCAAAACAACACATCCAACCACATTTTAATATTCATGTACATATAAAAGGTCAGAGGTTAAAAAGTGGCACTAGGCACAAGTTGAACTGCAAATATGGCCTTAGAGAGGGAGACCACTTTAGGAGGGGTGCAGGGTGGCATGGGACACAAAGTTAGAAATAGGATGTTTGATACAAGATCTGACTCCTTTTCTTTAAGCAGTAGGAATTTCTTAATTAGAGCAATATGTATATCTAAATCATGAGTTTAAATTGTATTCCTATTAATGTCAAGCTCAAAATCTTCCGGCATGATGGTATCGTGCAAGAAACTAATGGAAAAATGCAGGATAGTTTCTTGGACCATAGATCCTTCTAATTACAAGGAACTTATTTTACAGCAATTAACAAAGATAGACTATACACCAAATGTTTTGGAGAGTGCAAATACACTCGTACAATCTATTTACAACCATGTTATTGTCCTGAAGCTTTCAAGAAACGTTTGTCCTGATGAAGTTGTAAAGTGTTCAAATATAAGGTAATTTTTTCGCTTTTTGTCTCTAGAAAACATTGTATCATAGAACCACTTAATTAGGATGTTTTATCTGATTGGCGTACCTCAATCCCGTCTTTTACAAGTGAGGGTAAAAGAAAGTAAAAAATGGTTAATTAATTAGAAGTCAAGATTGAGGTACGCCAATTAGAGGACTGAAGCCACCTAATTAAGTGTTCTTTCTAAGAAATAATAATTTATAGAGACAAAAACTGCACAATTGACGTTATCTTTGAAGACTTTGCAAGCTCATGGGACAAGCATCTCTTAGAAGCTTTAGGACTGTAGCATGTCTGTAAATATATTATACCAATGTTTTTGCCTTCTTCTAAACATCAAGTATCCAATCTATCTTCGTTAATTTCTGTAACATATGTTCCATGCAATGGGAATCATCTGCGTTCCAAAAAACTATTTTATGTTTTTTTATTAGTTTCTTGCCTACTTTTATTATGTAGTTAGATATCGAGTATGCAACTATTTGGACCACATTTTCAATTGCTTATTTAAGTATACCCCTTTTCTTTGAGCAATATGTATATTTGAACCAGACAATGCTTTGCTTCTTCTTGAACATATCATCAAATTAGGTTAATCCAAATGTCCAATAGTTTCCCCAAAACAACACAGCCAACCACATTTTAATATTCATGTACATATAAAAGGTCAGAGGTTAAAAAGGGGCACTCGGCACAAGTTGAACTGCAAATATGGCCTTAGAGAGGGAGACCACTTTAGGAGGGGTGCAGGGTGGCATGGGACACAAAGTTAGAAATAGGATGTTTGATACAAGATCTGACTCCTTTTCTTTAAGCAGTAGGAATTTCTTAATTAGAACAATATGTATATCTAAATCATGAGTTTAAATTGTATTCCTATTAATGTCAAGCTCAACATCTTCGGGCATGATGGTATCGTGCAAGAAACTAATGGAAAAATGCAGGATAGTTTCTTGGACCATAGATCCTTCTAATTGCAAGGAACTTATTTTACAGTAATTAACAAAGATAGACTATATACCAAAAGTTTTGGAGAATGCAAAAACACTTCCACAATCTATTTACAATTATGTTATTGTCCTGAAGCTTTCAAGAAATGTTTGTTCTGATGAACTTGTAAAGTCTTCAAATATAAGGTAAATTTTACCCTTTTTGTCTCTAGAAAACATTGTATCATAGAACCACTTAATTAGGATGTTTTATTCTTCTAATTGGCATACCTCAATCTTGTCTTCTACAAGTGAGGGTAAAAGAATTTAAAAAATGGTTAATTAAGTAGAAGCCAAGGTTGAGATATGCCAATTAGAGAACTGAAATCGACTAATAAAGTGTTCTTTCTATAATATAATATTTTATAGAGACAAAAATGGCACAATTGACCTTATCTTTGATATAGTATTAGGCTAGAATAATTAGAGAAAGACCCAAAAGCCCATAAGGAAAATAATTGTTGACCCCACTCACGGCCCAACCCATGGCCCGTTGGTCACACCACGCACCATCCTGGCTGGTTATGGATGAGATTAGAGACCACCAATTGTGGACCCCCAACGACGGACCACACCTACGACCCATGAATCCGTAGGACCGTAGGTCCCAATCTTGGCCTCCAATTTTCTCTAAGTCTAGGACTCACCTACGAGACATATTTACGACTTGTGCATTGAATGATGGACCATCCTGATGAACCCTATAAAAAGTAATGGAACGAATCATTTTTAAAAAATTTGAACTTGCCAAATACACCACCACCTATGGACCGTTGTCCCTCCTACAGGCCGTAGGTGGCGTCGTCTGTACTGGCACTAGGTTCGTGAAAAACTAAAATTTCCTACAGTCTTTTCGAATCTGAGATGTTACAAACACTCCCATAATTTCCACTATCTTAAAAATCTCATCAACAAATTATTTAGGGTCCTCATAAACTTTTGACCCATGGAACCCTGGGATGATTAATGCTAGTAAAGTCTCTCACCATTATCACCGACGTACCCACATTTGGGTTCACTGGAGTAATGGTCTCTCTATTAGCTTGGGCCATCATAGCTTGAGTCGTAACTCTTAAAAGTTTCTTCCCCTATTAGATTAAACACTTTAATTGGAATAGGACATATCTGAGAATGCCTTTGTAGACATAGCCAAAACTTCCAGAACTAATCAGATTACTCTAGCTAAGCAAATTAATTGCTTCGAGCAGTTCATAGTATGAAATTCTTTCTCTTGTTGAGATAGATAATGAATAAGCTTGTTGAGAATCACTTTTACCTCTTTTGTACCTTATCCATACAAACACAAGGGTATTAGGAAAAAATACAAGTTCAATTCAAAGCAAAAGAAAAACTATATCATTCGATTCATATTTCATCTATGCTTTGATGAAGTAAGACATGATGGGACACTTAATATTGAAGCACCACACAATGCTTCATTGTTGATTAAAAACTAACTCGATAAGTTCTAGAAAGGAACCACCCGAAGGTATTTTACCATACAATTTGTTGACATAAACTGTAACACCCCAGAAATTTTTTCGAACTGAGATTCGAACCGTTCTTTGTAGTGAGTGAGATTTTTGTGCAAGGAATTTAAAATTTATTGAGTATTAAGGTCACTAGATGTAGCACCTTAAGTTCCAAGAAGAATCCAAGAGAAAAGCATTCAAGTCATTCTTAAGTTTTCTTAAGTTTTGGGTCAATTTCAAGCAACCACAACTCCTAGTACAGGATGATTTAGGTGATCTACAAGATATAAAATTAAATCCCTTCTAATCCTCTTTACAACGCCACCTAGTTTGCCAAATTCCGAGTTCTGAGTAAGAAGTTATGACTGATTTACTAACATCGCACAAACCTGGCAGCAGCTCCCTGATAGCTCCGGGATGCGGAGCCAATACGGACCTCACTGCCTGGTGGAAAATAAATCCAACTCCCAGCTCGTCTTATTAATTTCTTTAGGGGTATTTTAGTCCTAAAAACCCTTAGAAGGTCATATAAATTTCTCCTATAACGTGTAGGAAATCAATTTTCTTAAATCAAAACTCTCTCATTCACTCCAAAGATTCTACGCACAAGAAAATCAAGAGAAGCTAAGGCTAGGGTTCTTCTTCAAAGGTTTCCCTTCAAACTGCTTCAAGAGGATAATTCTTTTAGGTATGTAAGCTTCCATAGTGTTGGGTTTGTTAACCCACACGCCAATCATGTTAATTTCAGCTTTTAAATTCGTTCTAAAAGATGAAGCTTTGATATTCTTGTTATGTATTCATGAATTTGTTTCCATTCTAGAATTGGGTTGAGATTGAGGAGTTCTTGAGGTTAATGTGTCGATTTATAGAGTGGTTAGAGTTAGATTCTAGTGACATGTGCTGGGTATCTAAATCTAAAGAGAGATTGAGAAAAATATTCGAATTTAGGCGAATTGGAGCAGTAAAACGAAGAAGGAAAAGTCGAGCGTGATCTGGTACGCAAGTCCGCGTCGCGGACTTGCCCCCCCAGTGAACAAAAAGGTTCTTCGCGTCGCGGGTAAGACGCGGACTCCTCTGTCTCAAAATTTAATTTCGCGAGTATTATCTTAAAACATCTATGCGTCGCAGACTTGTTCCAAGACGGTGATTTCATGACTTTTCTCATGTTTAGCTATCAACAATCATTCCTAAACATCATGAGACCTTTCCTATCACAAATCACAACCTTGAATCCATAATTAAAATTCAAGGCAGAGTAAAAAGTTAAGTCTTGAGAGTTCTTTCGAACATTTTGAGAAAGTCCCTTTTAGTCCTTTTGATGAGTCTTTTACAACTTCAAGTAACTTGTTTCAAGACTCGAGCAAGTGAGTATGATAATAAGGATAATGCATTCATGAGTCTACTTTTTCATCATGAGATCCTTCATATCATGAACCATAACTCTTGAATTCATAATTCACATTCAAGAGAGAGTTAAGAGTAGAGTTCAAGAAAGCCTTCGAGTTCAATTGTGAATCCTTTGAGATCCAGCATCGATTTCAGTTAAGTTTTGAGGAAGTAATTAAAGAAAGAAAGATTTGTGTAGATGAGTTCCATAATGTTATGTAGAACTACAAGTCAAGTCATTCATGCCCATAAATTTCGCATGAACTCCAGAAGTTGAGTATCTTTGAGAGGAGTAGTATCTTCAAGTTCTAAGTCTTGGGTATTGAGTTCCTAATCTCCTTTGAGATTATATTTCTAAGCATGGGACTATTACATGTTACCCATAAAGTCTTTAAGTTGAATTGTTCATGCCCATAATTCTGTATGAATCCTATAAGTCGAGCAGTCTTGAGAAGAGAAGTATCTTTGAGTCCTTGAGTTGAGTCGTTCATGCTCATAATTCCGCATGAACTGAAATAAGTAGTATCATTAAAGTTCTTAAGTTCCAAATATTGAGTTGTATCTATGGTTATTGAAAACCTTGCATTGAGTCGTTCATGTCCATAATTCAGCATGAACCATATCTTAAGAAGTCCTTTCCAAATGTTTAAACTTTGTTTTAAGACTTAAAGCTTTGAGTTCAGTAAAGAGTAAAGAGAAAAGTTTGAAGTCCTTTTCTTCAAAAGTATATTGGGACTAAGTATTCCCAAAGAGTTTATAAATGTTTTAACATTTAAATAAGAATGGAATTTGAGATTTTCAAAGAGCTTTCAGGCTAGTGTTCAGAAAAGAGTAATCGCTTTCTCAATAAAGCAAGAGAGGAAACTGAGATTTCCAAGATAGCCTTTGAGCTAAGTTTTTGAGCAATTATCTCAAATCAGCAGAAAGAAGTATGTTTTTAAAACATAAGAGCTAGTATATTTTTTGGAGTAGTATTGAGCACCGATATGGGGGAGAGTTCAGACAACTCACAGCCTCCATAAACCATGTAGCCACCATGGGTAGAAAAGGGTCATACTTTTTAGATGAACCCTTTTCACTTACACTAGAGGATCCATTAGTAGTTCAGGCCCTATACCTTTGGCCGGGTACAGGATGAGCTAGCAGCGTGAAGTAGATCGTTGTATCATCACTATAGCTCTTATGTAATGGTTGTCGGTTAGAGAAATTCCCGCAATAGTTATTGTATTTTTATATACATCAGTTTATTTGTATTTTTGCATACATTTCAGAGTTATGTCGTATCCTTGCATACACACAGAGTTGACAACACATTTTTAAACAGTTTGTTTCTTTATATTGCACTCGTTTTAAACTACTTTATAATGAAATGAGTTCGGTTAAATATTCATGAGTTGAGTATCCAGAGTTGAGTATTTCAATTCGAGTATCATATATTTGAAGTTGAGTATCTAATCCTTGAGTTGACTATCTAATCTATGAGTCGAGTATCTTATCCTCGAGTACTTCTGAGTTGAGTGAGTTTGAGTAGTTTTGAATATCCTTGAGTAAGTTTGAGAAGAGGTAAGTATGTTTCCTTTTTATCAAATTTCCAGCTTATGTTTTTGTTTTAGAATTCCTCTTACATGCTCATACATTCCACGTACTGAGTCATTTGTATTCAGGATCATCAACAGAAGCTTCGTTGATACATCCGAGAGTTTGAGTTAGCTATGGTGAGCCTCCTTTCTTCTGGAGGATTTCATTTACCTTTCAGTTATATCAGTGGTTAGGATGTCGTGGGTCTTGTCCTGACTTCTATCTTTATCAGTTAGAGGCTTCATAGATAGTCAGTATAATTGAGAAGTTTTATCATTTATTTTATTAAATGGTTTAAAGACTAAAGTTGCCCTTTTATGACGAGTTGTATATTTTTTATTATACAGAGTTTTCTTTGGACTTAAAGTTTGTATTTAAGTTTTAAGAACTTTAATTTCAGTTTTTAAGCTTTGTATGCTTGAATCAGTTTTCCGCTTGTAGTCATCCAGGATGAGGGTTCGCTTGGGGACCAGCAATGGTCTTCGAGTGCCAGCCACGTCCAGGGTTTGGGCCCGTGTCGTGACAAACTTGCTATCAGAGCACAGAGTTTAAGTGTCCTAGGGTGTCTATGAAGCCTTGTCAAGTAGGATCTTGTTTATGGTTGTGAGGGCCCCACTTCTATAAATGAGGTACTACAGACATTTAAGAAAAGTTTCCCTTTTTTCATACTCTTTATCGTGCCATAGAGCTATGTCACAGAGAATTATTTTAACTTGTGCGTTTCTGAGAATAATTCGACTACCCATCTTAATAGAGGTGGTTAAAAGGCAGCGTCAGCTCTTTGTCTATGAATTGTTATTAGCAAAAGCTTTAACGAAGTCATGAGACTCCAGAGGGGATTAAGAGAAGTCCAAGAGTAAGTTAAGTGTTTAGTTTCAGAGGAATGCACCCATATTTATTTGAATCGTGCATTTGAGCTAAAAGTGAGTTGTACTCTTTTCCTTGAGCCTTGTTTCAGCTGAGATACCTATGAAGGAGTATGTTTAGAGCTTGGGTAGTATTTTCACCCTCAAGGGTAACATGAGTTATGAGATCATGAGCAGTAGTAGTGAAAGAGCCCAGAGTTAGAGGAAAGTATGTAGTGGTTTAGTAATCTAAGTAAGGGAAATGATGTTTTGACAAGCTTTGTTACTATAGTCAAGTACCTAGTAAGTTAGTAATGAGGAGTTTTCCCTTATGGGTAGACGAAGAAGTGATGAGTTGTGAATATTCCATCATAGGAGGTAGAGTGTGTTGTAGCTAGAAAGGAGTTGGTAATGAAGTGTCATTGTGTAGTAAATGACTAAGCGTAAGTGGTGAATAAAAGAGAAAGAGTATTAATGAGGTAATAGATCTAAGCTAGGCTTATGATTTTGAGGTAGAGCCCATAATATTCAAAGTGTTATAGAACTAATTAGGCATTGATGTATAGTGAATGACTGCATAGTACTCAAGTTGTGATTGGAAATGTGATAGTAAATTGTAAGTATGAATACTAAGAGGTGGGGTTTGACTATTTGTCACAAGGTCCTAGTGGGCGAGTGTTTCTGAATTTGTATCTAGTAGTTGTAAGTTAGTATAGTAAGCGAGCAATCATATTAATATTGAGGTTTAGTTATAAACATTAAGCTTGAATTTGAGATGAGTGTCATGATCAAAGAATGGCAACATTAGGGTGATGATGTTAGTCTTGAGATTTAATCTAGAAGACTTGACATAGAGTAGGTGAGGAATTGAGGTGATTAGCTGCAATAGATATGAGTGCTACAAGTGAGAGACCCTAACGTTTAGATAATGGCAGTGAAGTGTGGCTAAGTCACAAGAGTAACAAGAACAATAAGAGGTGTGCCGAGATGATATGTTACCATATGAGGTTGCAATTAAGTTATGATTTTCCATGAGTGCCTAGATAGCATAATTGAGTTGTTAATATGGAATAGGTCCATAGATTTCAAGTTTTAGCTTTAGACCTAAGGGGGAAATGATAAGATGAGAAATCTGGTCAAGTGTTGACAATTTCTTAAGGATTAGGGTTAAGCTTGAAAATAATAAGAGCAGACCATTAGACTAAGACCATAGTAAAAGTAACCTTTTCTATACCCAGTCCAGTCGTCATTCGAGGACGAATGATCCCAAGGGGGAATATTGTAACACCCCAGAAATTTTTTCTAACTGAGACTCGAAGCATTCTTTGTAGTGAGTGAGATTTTTTGCAAGAAGTTTAAAATTTCTTGACTGTTAAGGTCACTAGATGTAGCACCTTAAGTTCCAAGAAGAATCCAAGAGAAAAGAATTCAAGTCATTCTTAAGTTTTCTTAAGTTTTGGGTAAACTTCAAATGACCATTACTCCTAGTACAGGATGAGTTAGGTGATCTACAAATTGAAAATTAAAGACCTTCGAATCCTCTTTCAAATGCCACCGAGTTTGCTAAATTCTGTGTTCTGAGTAAGAAATTATGACTGATTTACTAATGTCGCACAAACTTGGCAGCAGCTCCGTGATAGCTCCGCGACGCGGAACCAATAAGGACCTCACTGCCTAGTGGAAAATAATTTCGACTCCCAGCTCATCTTATTTATTTCTTTAGGGGTATTTTAGTCCTAAAAACCCTTAGGAGGTCATCTATATTGCCCTAAACGTGTAGGAAATCAGTTTTCTTAAATCAAAACCCTATCATTCACTCCAAAGATTCTACGCTCAAGAAAATCAAGAGAAGCTAAGGCTAGGGTTCTTCTTCAAAGGTTTTCCTTCAAGTTGCTTCAAGAGGATAATACTTTCAGGTATGTAAGCTTCCATAGTGTTAGGTTTGTTCACCCACATGCCAATCGTGTTAATTTCAGCTTTAAAATTTGTTCTAGTGTACATGTGCTGGGTATGTAAATCTAAAGAGAGATTGAGAAAAATATTCGAATTTAGGCGAATTGGGGTTGTAAAACGAAGAAGGAAAAAGTCAAGCATGATCTGGTACGCAAGTCCGCGTCGCGGACTTGCTCCCCCAGTGACCAAAAAGTTTCTCCACGTAGTGGGTAAGATGCGGACTCCTCTGTCCCAAAATTTAATTTCGCGAGTATTATTTTTAAACATCTCCACATCGCGGACTTGTTCCAAGATGGTGATTTCGTGACTTTTCTCATGTTTACCTATCAACAATCATTCCTAAACATCATAAGATCTTTCCTATCACAAATCACAACCTTGAATCCATAATTCAAATTCAAGGTAGAGTTAAAAGTTAGGTCTTGAGAGTTCTTTCGAACATTTTGAGAAAGTCCCTTTTAGTCCTTTTGATGAGTCTTTTAAAACTTCTAGTAACTGGTTTCAAGACTCGAGCAAGTGAGTATAAGAATAAGGATAATGCATTCATGAGTCTACTTTTTCATCATGAGATCCTTCATATCATGAACCATAACTCGTGAATTCATAATTCACATTCAAGAGAGAGTTAAGAGTAGAGTTCAAGAAAGCCTTCGAGTTCAATTGTTAATCCTTTGAGATCCATCATCGATTTGAGTTAAGTTTTGAGGAAATTAGTATAAGAAAGAGAAGAGTTGTATACATGAGTTCCATAATGTTATGTAGACCAATGAGTCAAGTCGTTCATGCCCATAAATTTCGCATGAACTCCAGAAGTTGAGTATCTTTGAGAGGAGTAGTATCTTCAAGTTCTAAGTCTTGGGTATTGAGTTCCTAATCCCCTTTGACATTATATTTCTAAGCATGGGACTATTACATGTTACCCATAAAGTCTTTAAGTTGAATTGTTCATGCTCATAATTCTGCATGAATCCTATAAGTCGAGCAGTCTTGAGAAGAGAAGTATCTTTGAGTCATTGAGTTGAGTCGTTCATGCTCATAATTCCGCATGAACCCTCTGAGTTGAGCATTCTTGAAATGAGTAGCATCATTGAAGTTATTGAGTTCCAAGTATTT